>JABBOT010000011.1:14098989-14257224 GCA_016165875.1 Acanthopleura granulata | reverse complement strand
GCGACAGTTATTATGAACCCCGTCTTTAAAATACTGCATTATATTTTTTTATTTGCTTTTGCGTTAACTGGATCAGTATCTGACCTCAGAAACATGTACAAAGTCATTTTCAAGGAAAACTGGGATGAAATGTACGTAATCGCCCAAAGAGAGAATGAGCAATACAAGCTCGAAAACAACGTCTCAAAAAAAAAAAATAGCAAGTGGCGAAACACAAGCTCACAAAGTACTACGTTCACAAAGTGGAGTATTTCCAGAATGTACTCTGTATGTACAATGACACGAATGTGATAAACACAGAAGCCTCGAGAACACGCGACTAAATTCCAATGCAGACTGTAACGTACACACAGGTAAACATGTAGGTCAGATACTTCCCCGGTTAGCGCAGAAACAAAGATACAATACAATATTTTAAAAACGAGATTCGTGACAAGCGATGCGTGAATGTCAGAGGCTCAGACTGCTCGCAAGGAGGCGAGGTTATGTACCTTATTAGTGCTAAATAACCCTGATTGACCTTAGCATGCGTGAAGAATTCAAGTGCCACTTCCAAACTTTTGTCAGAAAGTTTTGCGGGGAAAATAGCTCCCCGATGCGGTTAAGCTGATCCCCCGCCTGCGGGAAAAATAACTGCAGATATGCTTGCTAAGGGTAATTTAGTCGACAACCGTGAGCAGGCAAAGAAAAATATTTGCAAGAGCCGCTTCACCAAAGTATATATGTAACTTTAAGTTCAGTCGGTTAGCGCGCTAGAGCAGCGCAATGACATTGAAGCCTGCCACCAATGAGGTCGCTGAGAATTCAAGTCAAGTTCATGCTGGCTTCCTCTCCGGCCTCACGCTGGAAGTTCTGCCAGCAAACTGCGGATGGTCGTTGGTTTCGCTTGGGCTCTGCTCGGTTTCTTCCCACCATAATGCTGACCGCCGTGGTATAAGTGAAATATTCTTGAGTACGTCGTAAAACACCAACCAGACAAATAAATAATTTCAAGCTTGATAAAAGTTTCTGCGGGTCAAATTGAAGGACATTTTTAACAACACTTGGGGAAGGTTAAGGAAGTGAAAGCTATGCATATTCTGAGGTTGTTATGTGGTTCACAGCGACGTCAAGCCGAAAAAAAAGCCATGAAAGACAAACTGGGCCGATTCGTATAAATAAAATGAATGTATCACAGTATTTCTTCTATAATTCAGGTTCTGGCGGAAACGGAAACCCTCCTGAAACTAGCAATACTACTACCGTAAATGATGGAGGTAAGTTCTTAGCACATTGAAGTTATCCAGATCATCGTGGTAAAGTTATCTGTAAAGCCTGGAAATATAATTTTGTAATTTTAACCATTTATTCAAGAATTTTCCCGAGGTGGTCAGTGAATGAGGTGTCAGGTTCGAATCACGGCTCCTAAGATACCATGCTTGAGTCATTCATTTGATTTTTATTTTGCACCGTATTTCAAGACTAGTTCTCTTACACGGCGTCGGCACGGGAACGACCAATCAGAAATAACCACTCCCAGTCACGTAAAAAATTACTTATGGTGCGTGGTTCTTTATATTCCAGGTTCCGGTGGAAACGGAAACTCTCCTGGCACGAGCAACTCTACAGGTATGCTTCGAGCGCACCATCAAGGTCGGGAGATTCGAGATCATACCAAAGACTTCAAAAATAATGGTTGCTGCCTCGCTTGGCACTCACCATTAAGGGTATATTAAAGCCAGGAAACCGGACTTGTCCACCCGGTATCAGTACAATGTGACTGGATCGGGTGTTATATCTGGTGTCTTCGGCATGACGTTCCAGTGGCGGCAGCACTTTGGCTGCATGGAATTCCCCTGCAACAAGAAGAAACAGTATATTTACATTTTAAGGACACCTTGTCGTCATATGACTTAAAAATTGTTAAGTTCGACGTAAAACCCAAGCTTACATAAATACGTAGTTAATATGGCATCAATAACAAGACCATCATGGTGAAACAGTCTGCAAATATTGGAGATATGTTCATTTCATACATTTGGTCGTTGTTAAAGGCTTTATACTTAAGAATTTTTCTCATGGACTAGTGGTCTTAGGTTTGAATCCAGATTTTGCTGGTTCGGCTGAATCTTTGGGTCAGGAGGTTGGAAACATAGCTGGAGAAGGCTAAGAAATTAAAAGCTGTGTATGTGTTAAGGTTCCTGTCCTGTTAACGGCCGTATTGACGATAACCGGCGGGAAGAAATAAATGAGTATCGCATACTATTTCTTTTATACTCCAGGTCCTGGCGGGAATGGAACCTCTCCTGACACCAGCAACACTACTACCGTAAACGATGGAGGTAAGTTCTTAATGCAAGGAAATTAACAGGAACATCTAGGTAAAGTGATCTGTAAATCTTTGCAGATATATTCATTTGATTTATTAATTGATTCCTTGAAGCCTCTAACGGTATATCTAACAGCAGATAAATGGAGTGTTCAATTCCCAGACAGCGAAAAGCCTTACACAAGACCAAACAAAGAAACACGGAAGACACGCGTCAATAACAAAATATAGTTTTCTTACGTAGATTACAGTAGACCACAATTCCGGTGGAGCATAAAAGACAAGGTTCGGTCCACAGAAATAGGTAAATCGACAGTTGCTCGTGGATTTCTCAAAGGAAAGATATCGCGGGCATTTTTAGTGACGGCTGGCATCACACCCCATTGCATGGCACTTTCCTGAGGAGTTGGTTAGCGGTTAAATCTGAAGTCCACATTGCACAATCTGTATAGACTGTATAGTGTAAAGGAAATGGACTCGATGTATTAAAGATGGGATCACAACACGCCATACACTTAAGGATTATTTACCATCAACATGTGGTCAATAAAATCGTTCATTTTCTTCATCTTTTTTTTATTTCGCCATCCTTAACAATATTTCTTCTATACGAGGACGGTCCAGGTTGTGTTGGGAGAAATCTGACAGAGGCTGGTGGAAACATACGACTGATGCTTTAAGTCAGGAGCCTCAAGGCCGTTATGTTGTTGATAACAATATCGACACGATAACGGTTGATCAGAAACAGCCACACCCAATCAAATAAATAAATAAATAAATCGGTTCTCTTATTCTCCAGGTTCTGAAGGTAACGGAAACCCCACTGGAACAGGTAAGACTACTACCGTAACATCTGGGTACACTAAAATTAAAGGAGAAGAAAATATAAAAAGGATGACGACATCAGATGAAAGAGAGAGGAAATTTCTTTGCACACACAGTCGTTAATATTTATTGAATATTTCTTTCAAGAGGAAAAGAGTATTTGAAAATAGTTTTTGTATGGTAGTTTTTCTGGACCACTTCTCGTATGTATTATGTTTTCATGATAATGTTTTAAGTGACGACGTTACACCTGTTTAATAAAGACATTTGCACTAAGATTTGGTCTTATCATCGAATAAGTGTGCTCCAGCTGGATTTTTTGATCATATTCATTTTTTTAATAGATTCATATGTATATTATCATAATTCAGAATGAATGTAATTGTTTGAATGTAAACAATCAATTTGCTTTCAAATATATTTATTAGACACGCATCACATCGTTATTAAAAAGATTCTTATGAAAAGTCTATATATACCAGAGGTGGTTCCAAATAACCGACATACAAGAATGTTTTCAATTACTCTCTTATCTTAAAGGGGAAATCCAAAATAAATGTTAAAGACTATATGCGCAAAAAAACTTTCACACTCTTTCATCTGATTTAGGATTTTCTCCTTTAGCAGGAAGATGTTAGTCAAGCAATCTGTAAATATTTGATTGCCGTCTAACGCTACATACTCAAGATTATTTTCGCTCGACATGAGGTCACTGAGATCGTGCGCTCGGGTCTACGTTTTTCTGGTTGTGCGGAAGTATTTGAAAATGGAGGCAATATGATTGGCAAAAATGTCTGTGATAAACACAGAAGCCTCGAAAACAGGCGACTAAATTCCAATGCAGACTGTAACGTACACAGAGGTAAACATGTAGGTCAGACACTCACCCGGTTAGCGCAAAAACCAAGATACAATACAATATTTTAAAAACGAGATTCGTGACAAGCGGTGAGTGAATGTCAGAGGTAGAAACACTCAGACTGCATGCAATCGGGCGAGGTTATGAACCTTATTAGTGCTAAATAACCCTGATTGACCTTGGCATGCGTGAAGAATTCAGGTGTCACTTCCAAACTTTTATCAGAAAGTTTTGCTCCCCGATGCGGTTAAACTGACCCGCCGCCTGCGGGAAAAATAACTACAGATATGCTTGTCGGCTAAAGGTAATTTAGTCGACTACCGTGAGCAGGCAAAGAAAAATATTGACAAGAGCCGCTTCACCAAAGTATATATGTAACTTTAAGTTCAGTCGGTTAGCGCGCTAGCGCAACGCAATGACATTGAAGCCTGCCAACATTGCGGTCATTGTGAGTTCAAGTCCAGCTCATGCTACCTCCGTCTCCAATCGTACGTGAGACGGTCTGCCAGCAAACTGCTGATGGTCGTTGGTTTCTCCGGGCCTTGCCCAGTTTCCTCGCACCATAATGCTGGCCGCCGTGATATAAGTGAAATATTCTTGAATACGGCGTAAAACATCAATCAAATAAATAAATAAATTTACTAATCTAAATTAAGCAATACATTGCAAATACAGCTTACTTGAACAATGTAAACAATAACAAAATATAGTTTATTACGTATACCACAATTTCGGTCGAGGCTAAAAGAGAAGTCTTTATCGCCCTGTAAATTTCGAAAGTATATTTACTAACTTTATTATAGTTAATTTAATCTCTTTTTAACATTATATACTCTGGGATTTTCCGACGGAGTCAATGAAATGTCAGTTTGAAATCCAAAATTTTCCAGGCTCGATCGATATTTTAGTTGATCCTTTCGTTTGATCTTTGTTTTACGCCATACTGAAGAATATCCCATTTAACGACGACCGCCAGGAGTATGATGGGAGAAAACTGGGAGAGCTCGGGGTGGGGGTGTGGCGGGGAGGGAGGCTATGGGGGAGTGGCGTATGTGATTTATTTGAGTGATTTGATTTATTGTTATATACTAGAGATTTGATACCATCAACATGTGGTGGGTGAGATCTGACGTTCGAAGTTTTTTCATGTTCGGCAGAATTTTAGTGGGGAGATTCGTAACATTATTGAAAAGGCTAAGAAAGTACAAAGTATATATTAAGCCGGTTCTGTTGCTAACAGTGGTATCGACATCAAAACAACAAGTGGAAAAAAACAAATGAATATGGCACAGTATTTCTTTTATACTCCAGATCCTGGCGGAAATGGAACCTCTCCTGACACCAGCAACACTACTACCGTAAACGATGGAGGTAAGTTCTTAATGCAAGGAAATTAACAGAAACATCTAGGTGAAGTAATCTGTAAATTTTTGCAGATATATTCATTTGATTTATTAATTGATTTCTTGAAGCCTCTAACGGTATATCTAACAGGAGATGAATGGAGTGTTCAATTCCCAGACAGCGATAAGCCTTACACAAGACCAAACAAAGAAACACGGAAGACACGCGTCAATAACAAAATATAGTTTTCTTACGTAGATTACAGTAGACCACTACTAACTTTATTATAGTTAACTTAATTCTTATTTAACATTATATACTCTGGGATTTTCCGACGGAGTCAATGAGATGTCAGTTTGAAATCCAAAATTTTCCGGGCTCGATCGATGTTTTAGTTGATCCTTTCGTTTCATCGTTTGATCTTTGTTTTACGCCATACTGAAGAATATTCCATTTAACGACGACCGCCAGGAGTATGATGGGAGAAAACTGGGAGAGCTCGGGTTGGGGGGGGGGGGGCTGTGGAGGAGTGGCGTATGTGATTTATTTGAGTGATTTGATTTATTGTTATATACTCGAAATTTGATACCATCAACATGTGGTGAGTGAGATCTGACGTTCGAAGTTATTTCTTGTTCGGCAGAATTTTAGTGGGGAGATTCGTAACATTATTGAAAAGGCTAAGAAAGTACAAAGTATATATTAAGGCGGTTCTGCTGCTAACAGTGGTATCGACATCAAACAACAAGTGGAAAAAAACAAATGAATATGGCACAGTATTTCTTTTATACTCCAGATCCTGGCGGAAATGGAACCTCTCCTGACACCAGCAACACTACTACCGTAAACGATGGAGGTAAGTTCTTAATGCAAGGAAATTAACAGAAACATCTAGGTGAAGTAATCTGTAAATTTTTGCAGATATATTCATTTGATTTATTAATTGATTCCTTGAAGCCTCTAACGGTATATCTAACAGCAGATAAATGGAGTGTCCAATTCCCAGACAGCGATAAGCCTTACACAAGACCAAACAAAGAAACACGGAAGACACGCGTCAATAACAAAATATAGTTTTCTTACGTGGATTACAGAAGACCACAATTCCGGTGGAGCATAACAGACAAGGTTCGGTCCACAGAAATAGGTAAATCGACAGTTGCTCGTGGATTTCTCAAAGGAAAGATATCGCGGGCATTTTTAGTGACGGCTGGCATCACACCCCATTGCATGGCACTTTCCTGAGGAGTTGGTTAGCGGTTAAATCTGAAGTCCACATTGCACAATCTGTATAGACTGTATAGTGTAAAGGAAATGGACACGATGTGTTAAAGGTGGGGTCACAACACGCCATACACTTAAGGATTATTTACCATCAACATGTGGTCAATAAAATCGTTCATTTTCTTCATCTTTTTTTATTTCGCCATCCTTAACAATATTTCTTCTATTCAACGACGGTCCAGGTTGTGTTGAGAGAAATCTGACAGAGGCTGGTGGAAACATACGACTGATGCTTAAAGTCAGGAGCATCAAAGCCAATATGTTGTTGATAACAATATCGACACGGGCACGGTTGATCAGAAATAGGCACGCCCAGTCAAATAAATAAATAAATAAATCGGTTCTTTTATTCTCCAGGTTCTGAGGGTGACGGAAACCCTGGAACAGGTAAGACTACTACCGTAACATCTAGGTACACTAAAATTAAAGCAGAACAAAACATAAAAACGATGTCGAAATTAGATGAAAGAGAGAGGAAATTTCTTTGCACACACAGTCGTTAATATTTATTGGATATTTTTTTCAAGAAGAAAAGAGTATTTGAAAATAGTTTTTGTATGGTAGTTTTTCTGGACCACTTCTCGTATTTATCATGTTTTCATGATAATGTTTTAAGTGTCGACGTTACATCTGTTTAATAAAGACATTTGCAATAAAATTTGGTCTTATCATCTAATAAATGTGCTCAACCTTAATTTTTTGATCATATTCACTTTTTTAATGGATCCATATATATTATAATAATTCAGAATGAATGTAATTGTTTGAATATAAACAACCAAATTGCTTTCAAATACATTTATTAGACACGCATCACATCGTTATTAAAAAGATTCTTATGAAAGAACTATTCCTACCATAGGTGGTTCCAAATAACCGCCATCTAAGAATGTTTTCAATTACTCTCTTATCTTAAAAGAGAAAACCAAAATAAATGTTAAAGACTACATGCGGTAAAAAAACTTTCACACTCTTTCATCTGATTTAGGATTTTCTCCTTTAGAAGGAGGATGTTGGTCAAGCAATCTGTAAATATTTGATTGCTGTCTAACGCTACATACTCAAGATTATTTTCGCTCGACATGAGGCCTACTTTTACTCGGGCCTACGTTTTCTGGTTGTGCGGAAGTATTTGAAAATGGAGGCAATATGATTGGGAAAAATGTCGCATCAACTGAGACACTGGATGTCCACATACAGCTTTTCTTGTGTGCTTTCGTTTATTATTACAAAATATTTTAGAGAGCAGCTACTGTCGACTTCTGTTCAACTGCACTGCTTTCACGTTATGAAGCAGAAAAAGTACTTTAACTGCATATCCTCCGCAATAATATGAAAGTCCAACATATCAGTGTGTAGAGTGTGAGGTGTTAGGGCAATGACTCAAGGCTGTTTTGGTAGCGAGTATGACTGATTTTCAAGATAGCTGATTATAGGCGACAGGTGTTATGACCCATCATCTTTAAAATACTGCATTATATTTTTTATTTGCTTTTGCGTTAACTGGATCAGTATCTGACCTACATTTTCCCCTCTGTGTACGTTATAGCCTACTCTAAAATTCAGTTCCGCGTTCTCGAGGCTTCTGTGTTTATCAGTTTCGTGTCATTGTGCATAGAGCGGACATTCTAGAAAGGTGTACTTGTGTTGTAAACATGTTTAAATATGGATAAAACCATCCAGAATTTTCTTTACGTTAGTCTGTAAATATGAGCAACGAAGTGGTAAAGCTCGCAGTCTTTTACTTAAGTTGACGTGAGAGCAGTCATATTTACTCTCGTCCACTTCAAAGGATTTTGTGGATTTGGGAGATATCGACATTCATACCACCATGCGAGAAGAAAAATGATAAACATATGGCTTATTAAACTCTCAGACGGCTATAGGTCTTACACAAGATGAAACAAAGAAACACGAAGATGCTAAACTCAGTTCAATACATATATTTGAACAAAATGGTCAAATACTACAACTAACAATAATGTACAAAACAATACAGATAATTACAAAAATATATAGTTTCTTACTGGTGACAGCGTCCAAACCCGGATTGAATATTTTGCCTTCCAAAGGCAAGTCAGTCCGCGTAAATATAGAATCCACAGTCCTTGTGAATTCTCAAATCGAAGGACGACAGTCCTGTAAGTGACAAACAACAGTGGGCACGGTTCGCCGACGATGGGATATATCCAACTCCACGGCCAGGTGCAACTTTCCTGGGCGGACAGGTTCACAGTAGGGTCCTACCTGGCGATGTGTGTTTCAGTCCTCAGAAACATACACAAAGTCACTTTCAAGGCAAACTGGGATGAAGCGTACGTAATCGCCGAAAGACAGAATGAGGAATCAAAAAGAACATCTCAGAGCAAGTAGGAAGTGGCGAAACACAAGCTTACAAAGTATTACGTATTACGTTGAGAAAAATGGAGTATTTCTAGAATGTAGTCTGTATGTACAATGACACGAATGTGATAAACACAGAAGCCTCGAAAACACGCGACTAAATTCCAATGCAGACTGTAACGTACATATAGGTAGGCATGTAGGTCAGACACTCCCTCGGTTAGCACAAAAACAAAGATACAACACAATATTTTCAAAACGAGATTCGTAACAAGCGATGTGTGAATGTCAGCGGTAGAAACACTCAGACTGCTCGCAAGGAGGCGAGGTTATGTACCTTATTAGTGCTAAATAACCCTGACTGACCTAAGCATGCGTGAAGAATTCAAGTGTCACTTCCAAACTTTTATCAGAAAGTTTTGCTCCCCGATGCGGTTAAACTGATCCCCCGCCTGCGGGAAAAATAATTACAGATATGCTTGTCGGGTAAGGGTAACATAGTCGACTAACGTGAGCAGGCAAAGAAAAATATTGACAAGAGCCTCTTCCCCAAAGTATATATGTAACTTTAAGCTCAGTCGGTTAGCGCGCTAGAGCAGCGCAATGACATTGAAGCCTGCCACCAATGCGGTCATTGTGAGTTCAAGTCCAGCTCATGCTGCCTCCGTCTCCAATCGTACGTGTTACGGTCTGCCAGCAACCTGAGGATGGTCGTTGCTTTTACCTGCTCTCTGTCCGGTTTCCTTCCACCATAATGTTGGCCGCCGTCGCTAAAGTGAAATAGGTGGCCCCCGTGGCTCAGTCGGTTAGGGCGCTATCGCAGCACAATGACCCGAAGCCTCCCACCCATGCGGTCGCTGTGAGTTCAAGCTCAGCTTATGCTGGCTTCCTCTCCGACCGTACTTGGGAAGGTCTGCAACCAGCAACCTCCGGATGGTCGTTGGTTTCCCCCGGGCTATGCCATAATGCGGCCAGCATTATGGCGGGAGGAATAATATATCAGTGAAATATTCTTGAATACGGCCTAAAACACCAATCAACTAAATAAATAAATATAAGTGTCTAACGCTTAGTCGACCTACCTTTGTTGGATATGTGGGCGCTCTGCAGTAATCTGAAGGGTTAAATCAATTATCGAAACTAGTACATTAGTTTTAAAATTCAAGTAAACCAAATTACTATGTGTAAATAACAGAGAAAGAAGATAGTTTCTGCTTCATTCTCGTTTATAAAACAGGTTTAAACCAAGGACAATAACTCTGAAATCAGGAAGTCCATGTTATTCGATAACAAAGGGTGTATTTTGATGGTTTGTGAGGTTTGATGTACTAATGGAACATGATTTATTTCTATTTTTCTTCATTTGTTTTAATAAAAATAATAAAACATCACTTTCAAACCTGAAATTTATTATTTTTAGCCACCTCCGGAAGAGACTAAGAATTTAATGGCAACTTTCAAAAGCTAAGACAAGAAAGCTTTGGCCGTTAGAGAAATTATCAGTAGCGATCAGCAACTCACTGAATTACCTGTCTAAGCCGATTGTCACCATGATTGGAATAAAATATTACATTCGGGCCATCAAAAATACGATTTTATTCTGACTTCCCTGACACGTTTGTTCAATGGTTTGTTCTTGTAGCTGTGAAGCATGGCGGTGCCTGCTCGTCCAACTCAGAATGTGAAAGCGATAAGGGGCTCGAATGTAAACTTCCTTTTTCTAGCTGCAAGAAAGGAAAATGTGATTGCGCTGCCGGAAAAACATATGACGATACGGATGGGACCTGTAAAACAACGAAAAGAGGTGAAACACTTTTTTCATCCGTGTTCTCTTCATACTCAAAGGAAAATGTGTTTAGGCGCAGGAAAAAACAAATCACATAACGGTTGCAAGCTGTAAGATGCCGTGACATGAAGTTAGATATTTTTCTTTGATTAATGTCATGTTCATAATCATCAGTAAAATCATCATCAGGATCACCAGTGTCACCATCAGAATATGAGATTCAGTCAGCAGCCCTTAGACACCCGCTAGTTAACATTGTGTTTAGGTGATGCAGAGTGTTGAAGCTGGTTTCTGACAGTAAGACACTTTTAGTACAGGAGCATGTGGGGTTGTATAGCCGACGCCTTCTAATTTTTGGTATATATGTTCTGCCTTTACATGTACTGGACTGTAATAGGAATACACAGTTTCTTTTATATCACATGGTTAGTCCATCTAATGAACGACATATGCATTATAATCAAAGTGAGAGAGAACGTATTTTTCGGATTTTAACACTAGTAATGTCTGTCCCGAAATTTAATGAATCTGGGTACATGCAAAGTAGTACTGAAGAAAATATGTGGGCTGCGAGAGCCATGTACTTGGGAAAATGACATGATCTCCCATATCCCTGATTCTGAAGGGCTTGAGCCTCTAAATAAACAATATATCGGAACCTTAACCTCGATTCTTTATTTGTATTTTAGGACTGTTCTTTGCTGGTGATTTTACCGGCACTAATAATCGTTTTTGGAACTTTCAGAGAAGTTTGTTAAAAGTTTAAATGTCCAGTTACATCCTATCGAATTGTCAGGCCCTTGGTAGGGAAAATATGTGATGGTTGTTGGAGAGTTCTGTACAGATCAGGTTACATGCTCGGCTATCCATTTTAACATGGTCTTTATTTCATTGTATTTGTTTCTTCAGTACTATACTTGGGCGACGCGTGTACAGGCTCCGATTATTTGATCCCTCATGCGATCTGCTCGGAAGACACAAAAAAAGTCGTTTGTCCTGATGACTACGATTGGTTGAGCAACTCCTTTTGCAAAGCGGAAAAAGAGTTCGCTGTAGGAGAGAGTTGTTCCTCCGATAGTAAATGTTACAGCTATGGAGGTGAGGAGGATCTAATGAGCAATGGGCTCCATTGTCCATATCTTCACTGTTTCGTTAAAAATAAGATTTAAATACGAACGCACTGGTCCCGAGGTCACAGAGCTGTCTTTGACTTAAGCCAGGCTTTAATAAGCTCAACTTCAAAATAGTTAACCTTGCTTAAAATTGTGACTGCCTAAAAGAATTTTTATTTCAGTACCGAGATGTTGTCTTCATCACAAAAATGAAAATTTAGATTTTTAAGTTGAAATCTTAGGTCAGGAATGTCGCACCAGGTTAAAACTAACCTTGACTTCAATAGATCCAAGTATAAACTATCCATAATGATAAAGTGACGCGACATGATCTGGAGTCGTGAAGACGAGACGGTATGTTCCTACGCTGACAGTATTGTTGTACAATCATTATAATTATATCAACAAATGCATTTTTTCCCAAAAGAAGATTATATTTGTTTTTTTTTTCCCTCCCCTGTCTTCAGATGGGATCGTTGCCTCTTCTACCACAGCCTCGTGTGTGACAGACGTGTGTGTTTGTATTCAAGGCTACGTCGTGGATAAAACAACATCGACACTGTGTAGACAAAGTAAGTAATAACTGAACACTAGAAGACGTTGGCTCTGCGGGGACACTGACCTACCCTGAACAGGAGTACGCTATACATGGTTTTATTTTTCGAAAGGGTTTATTTCACAGAGGGTTCTGTATTGCGTTGAATCGTGTGTAAGGGAACGCAAACGTAAACTGGGGACCTCCACTGACGAGTGTTTAACGTGCTAGAGCAGAATAATTACTAGGGGAGCCTTTCACCAATGTCGAGGCTGTGATCGTGGCTCTCCACCGGGTACTGCCTTGAAATTACAAAGTACACCAGTGTTTTAAAAATGTATCACCTAATATTTGATATGATTTATTTGATCAGTGTTTCTACGTCGTACTGAAGAATATTTCACTTATACGACGGCGGCCAGCATTATGGTGGGAGAAAACCGGATAGAAACTCACGACCGTCCGTAAGTCGCTGGCGGTCTCTCCCACGTATGGCGGAGGAGGAAGCCATCTACTCTCTAATAATGTATTGTGACACGCAGATAGGTTTGGGAATGGAAAATACGTAAATAAGCCCATAATCACAAATGATCCATTATCAGTATGAAAACAAAGCAGGGGATTTCACCACTTGTCGGACTTTCATCTTATATCACCCTGTGCTCTGTGTGCGTGCTTAGGCGCCCTGTGGTTTGTGCACGCGATTAGGATCATACATTTTGAGGCGGTGATATTTGATCAGCTGTTTATTTGAATGATGAGTAACGCCTTTTTCAAGAATTGTTCGTCAACGATTACACGAGGGTCTAACTTCCTGACTAAAGCCACGGCCGAGTTATTTGCGCCTTCACAATGTCAAGGTTTCCTTTCCGCTTCGCCGCAATTACCCAGAAGCCTTCCACCAATGCGGTCTCTGTGAGTTCAAGTCCAACTCATGCTGGCTTTCTCTCCGTGGGAAGGTCTGCCAGGAACTTGCGGATGATTGTGGGTTTTCCCCGGACTCTGCCCGGTTTCCTCCCAACATAATGCTGGCCACAATCAAATAAATAAATAAATAAAGAAAGAAAGAAAGAAATAAATAAAGAAAGAAAGAAAGAAAGAAAGAAAGAAAGAAATAAAGAAAGAAAAAAACAAACAAACAAACAAACAAACAAACAAACAAACAAATAAATAAATAAATAAATAAATACCCCTTCGCTAGAGTAGAGCCCTTCACCTCTTCGAACACTACAATCGGGTCGCCCTGTTCATTGTCTAGTCTAAACTGGGCCATCCAATAAAATCCCCAACACGTCCTACTTTAATAATAATAATAATAATGAAAACTCAAGGCATCGCCACGTTTGTTGTTTAATTTCAAATAATACAATGGTACGTTAAGGAACGTTTATAAAACAGAAGCCAGTCATTTATGTTGTTTACTTACAAGCAAGTTATGGTGTCACAATACAGTTACAAGGTCACAAACACGTGTGGAAAATATATATGCATGTAGAGTCCAGCATAACGTCACAATACACTGTGGTATTGAGCACTGACACTACTTGAAATATCAGTGCATATGAACTAAACTATATACTTGACATATATGTGTAAAAATTATTTAAATAATACTTTTCAAGAGTAAAATCTATGTTAAGAGGATGAATAAATTACATATATATGATAAACTTGTCCCATATATTATTAATCTGAATGCCACAATTTTTGCTTAGTGTTGGCTTAAACTTTTTAATAAAGAATGCCTCTTTAATCTTTCGTTTTTTCCAATGGGTTTATGTTGATAATGTTTTCATGTTAATCCGTATGAAAGTTACATTGCAATTCCATGTGTGTTCGGCTAATGCCGATTTCAACACTTCGCCTGTTTGAACGGCTTTCCTGCCTTCTTTGATTCTATAGAAAAAGGATCTGCCAGTCTCTCTGTTATGTGCCATTTGGAACGTCTGCGCATATTTCCGGTCTGAAATAAGTTTGAATGGGATAGGCCGTAGTGATTCTGGGTAAATAACACGCTGTGAGATCCTCTTCCGGTGAACCGAATAACACAGTACACTATGAAAAGCAGCAAAACTAAATGACACATTTTTGTGGCCCTGGTTGTTCCGCTCAGAGTATGTGCATTTGATTTTTTATAAGAATTGGCATAGAATTGTTCATTTCAAGTGAAAATGGAAATCGTAGTTCGTTGACACCAGTTTCTGCATGTCATTATGATTCGTCAGTTTCGTCATGTTAGCTTGCTCACGATGCGGACAAAGATCATGTGACTAAGAGTAGATCCATATCCCATGATGCCTTTCAATGTCATTCAAAATGGCTTGGAGCAAACCCGGGGTATTTCTGGCATGTCCAAATTCCGAGGGTGGTTTCCCGAGTGCATTGTATTTATCACAACATTCAGATGCTGTTTTGTGGATGTTGTTTTTCCTATTGTTATAGGGTTTTTTATCTTCAACATTCGTTGAAATATTACCCAGTGCTTTCTGTCTACTAAACACTACATTGAAGTCTTTTCGTAAAATGCGTCTCAGTTTTTCACTTCACAAGTTCTTACGTTATTCTTCGATCCGCTCACTCGTTCCACCAGAATATCTAAAAATGGTAGTTTGTTGTCTTTTTCTCTTTCACAGTGAACTGAAGTGACTCATGTATTTGGCTAAGATGTGTAAGAATGAAGGGAGATTCTCTTTACCATAATTCCATGTTATAAAGGTATCATCTACATATCGCAGTCATAATTTTGGCGGTAACGTCACACTGTGGGTGAAACGAGTGGGTGATTCAAAAAATAACGTGCGAACTTCTGTATATCGGAAACCTACACATACTGACCGCTGTATTCATAAAATATTTTAATCGATTTGCTTTACATATAAGTCAAGTTTACTACAGTACTAAAATTTCCTAGAGGTATATTGTTTAGTTCATGTGCATTGTTATTTCAAATAGTGTCAGTGCTCAATACCACAGTGTATTGTGACGTTATTCTGTACTGTACATGTATATATATTTTCCACACGTGTTTGTGACGTTGCAGTTGTATTTATTTATCTATTTGCTTGGCGTTACGCCATACTCAAGAATACATGGTAACGTGGTGTACGTGGTTTGAAATCTTTTGTCGTAGAAGGTGAAAAGAGGTCAACTGTTGTCACGTGAGTTGTCAAAAATGTCCAGCAATTTTGTTGATTTTTGTTTACCAATCACCTGTCTTGCCGTGTTAGCGAGGTCCGGTAGACCTCTCCTTGTATCAGGAGCTTCTTAAAATTAAAAAATTTCCAGCTTCTCAATTTTCCCTATGTTACGGCTAAGTAACTGTTTTGAAACTTTTCTTAGACGCCCATGTAAATGTTATCAGAAATATTTCCCTAACACTTTTGACAGGTTACATGGTACAGTAGAGCTTGTCTTACCTATAAAAGAGTTTGATCTCGAAACTCCCCTATTATATTGTGACTCCATAATTTGGCTACAACTGAACAACACATTCCACAGCGTATCATTGTAATCTGTGAAATTAAATTGGATATTCAGTGGAAAAAGACCTTGGCATGTTGGTCGAAAGCTCGTGAATATGTAAACAACACACGTAGTCATGCCTTGAGTTTTCATTATTGTTATTAGGAACCCACGTACAGGTATGAATCTCAAGCAGTGTTTACGCTCCACTTTGCTTTTCAATCGATGTTGCGTCATCTTGTGACGTAAATTCTGTGCCCCGTTAAGACGGACGCTCTGATTGGTCACAACTATTCTTCTGCTCTGGGATGCAAGAGTCATCTCCATCTAGGGATGACGTCTGGTGTACCAAGAATGAGCTGTTTAGAACCAAAAGGTGGATTCGAGCCTACTCAGGAACAGATCGGCTAGTGATAACAACGCTTTGCACCGATCAGGTAACATGAACCTTACGGTGGAAATGGACGTTGTGAAAGCCTTGCAATATTATGTAAGAAGATTGTTTTATCTGCATGATGTAATGAGATACCTTTCCCGGGCAATGGCGATTCGATTCCAAGATGACTTCACTACTTTTTCTGCACGAGTAATACGTTATCAGTTTGCCCACTTCATCGTAAATGTAGGAGAGAACAATAAACTACAAAGCTAATTTGACCTGGATTGCCTTTGGCGGGAAAGATTCCTCATTACGGCAGAGTTCTGCAGTTTGGTACGGTTTGTGACAATGCTCATTTATTCCATCAGAAACGGTAGGTGACAACTGTACTGAACCTGCTGACTGTCCAAAGACAAACCAGGAATGCTTGAACGGAGAATGTCAGTGTAAGGAGAATGCTGAACTCGTCAACGCTGAGTGTAAAGGTAAAAAGAATTTGGTTTGAAATCAAGGGTACGATTATCCCCAAATCAAGCATTTGCAGGTATATTGATAAGATGAATAAAAGCGACAGTGTGCAAATCCGAGACAGCGACATTAAGCTTGTACACACTATGAGAGTCGCGTAGAAAGGTATGCAAATTTCTCCACAAAAGAATTAGTACCATTTTTCACCTTTTCGTTGTTGAACTGCATTTTACTCAGACGAACAATTTTTAGACAAAACGGAGAAAGTTACATGTATTTCTAATGTGGAATTAAGAACCGAGTTATCGATATGGATAGTTCCTTCATGAAGTGAGTGAGTGCGTGGGGTTTAACGGCACACTTAACAATGATTCAGTCATAGGACAACGAGGTGTGTGCATACAGTGTGTCTCCTTGTGGCAGGGCGAGTCCATGCGGCCAAAGTTCTGCCGCCACTGGAACATCCTGCCGAAGACACCAAACAAGTCACCCCACCCAGCCACACTATACTGACACCGGGCTGACCAGTCCCGTTTCCTTGCTCTAACCTCTGAATGCTGATCGTCAAGCGAGTCAGCAACAAGTGCCATTTTAAAAGCCTTTGGTATGACCCGAACCAGGCTGGAACCTGGATCTCCCGACCTCCAGGTGGATTATTCATCTATACGTAACTCACAGATGTGTTAGTTGCGGTTACACATGCAGAGATTTAAGTTACTCATGCATCACCTTGAAACGTTAGCTATCAACATCGACGACTTATCTGTACCATTTACCATAAATAACTGTCGAATAGTTGTTTTCGTCCTGTGTGATCTCGTGTGTTCCAGACGACAGATAATGCTAAGGGTAAACAAGGTAAGATAACATATTTTGAAATATTTTAATGGTTTTATTGTATCGATGTCTGCCTTTCGCATAACCTTTACACACAAATATAACTCTTCATAGAATTATGGTGATATATCATGACATATTATGCTACTTGTGTTAGTGTGTTAAAATGTGTTTTCCAGTCAAGGATGCCGTTGCTATGGGCGAATCATGTGAAAACTCCACCTGCAGCATTGGTCTGACGTGTGGTAACTGCCCTGAAGCCACCGACAATGCACTGAAATGTCTGATGAATGCCGGTAATATTTTACTTGTTTTGTGTACATGTATTTAGGTGTTCGAGCTGTTCAGACTCAAGGGACCTCCGTGGCTCAGTTGGTTATCGCAAGAGCACAGTGCAATTATTCAGAAGCCTCCCACGGATGCGGTGGCTGTGAGTTCAAGTCCAGTTCATGCTGCGTCCCTCTCCGGCCCTACGTGGGGCGGTCTGCCGGCAACTTGCGGATGGTCGTTGGTTTCCCCAGGACTCAGCCCGGTTTCTTCCCACCATAATGTTGGCCGTCCTCGTATGGGTGAAATATTCTTGAGTACGGCTTAAAACACCAATCAAATAAATAAATAAATAAAGTAAATATAAGTGAAATATTCTTGAGTACAGCGTAAAACACCAATGAACTAACTAAAATATATATTCAGCCTAAAGGAGCTCCTATAAAGGAGAAGACCGGGGAAATGTAAGGCAAATTCTTGTGAAATGAGTAAGGTTTGAAGATTTAAAATACACCATTCGACAATATTTTAGGAGCTCTAAAAACATATGCTTCCTCGCCGTAAGCTCATACAGCTGTCAGACTACGCCTACATTTTACTGACCCCATACTGATTGAGGTGAATCGGGTCCTTCGCTCGCTAGCGATATCAAGCCCGTCTGTGTTCGACGCGATGTTTGTGCAGCCAAAATCTGCACATACATCCCGCCAGCTCTTTGTTCTTTTGTCTGTGCCCAAACAAAACAAAGGGCAGTGTAGTCGAGTTAATTTCGCGTATGGCCTATATTTTCACAGTTACGTCCCGTTTTACATGAAGGTATTTATTATTGAGTATGTGTATGACCTGCCTTAAAATATTGTTGCCTCAAAACTAAGAAAATCTAAAAAAAAATGCTGATTTTCTTTCCTTTTTAAATCTTCAATTCATACTCTTTTACCACAAAGTGCCCAATACTTCCCCGGTCTTTAAGGCTGTGTAGATTTTTTTCTTATTTTTTATGGCTGCATACTTAGCTGAAATACAGAATATCATGGTGACTTTAATAACTCGAGATTCGTTTGTGTTGTTGTGTGCAAAAGTGATCTGCGATCATAATTCTATGTTCCAGATTATCGGTAGCTTTTTCTCCAAATCAGGGGAAATTGATCGGAAATTTATGCCCCTTGGTGCGCTAAATCAAAATATACCAGTGTCGCTTGGAAAACGCTTCTAGTATTTATTTATTTATTTATTTGACTGGTGTTTTACGCGGTACTCACGAATATTTCACTAAAATGACGGCGACTAGTATTATGGTGGAAGTTAACTGGCCAGAGCCGATGGGAAGCCTACGACCATCCACAGGTTTCTGGCAGAGCCTTCCACATTCGGTCGGAGAGGAAGCCAGCATGAACTGAACTTGAACTCACAGCGATCGTATTGGTGGGAGGCTTGCGTTTCTAGCAAAAAAGAAACAAGGAAAATTGCCGAAGTGTTTTGTTTTTGGAGAAAACTTCAAATTCAAAGAACATATTAGTTCCATGTTCGGAAAATGATTCGTTTTTCATTTTATTGCAAAAACTGACCTTTCATCATTTTCGATTAAAAAGTTCTTGTAATCATTTGGCTTTATACATCAATATAGATTTCAGAATGGGGCTCTTGTTGGCTCAGCGGTTCAATTTTGGAGAAATGTGTTACACTGTCTTATGTAATAATGAGCGAGCAGTGTAATATCAATCGTGTAATGCAATAATAATCTCCGTGTTATGTAATATCGCCACGTAGGGTCAAGCAGAAAAGAAAATGGCAGAGGTAATTGTAATCAACAGACTGTCGGCGATAAGACTACAGTAATCTTGAAAACGAATGCTTTTGATGCGCACACAAGTACGTTTCAACGTTCGAAAACAACTTAGCGAAGGTCTCTGGGCTCAGTCGGGCACCACCGCGTGTTCTATTCTGGATGCCTAAAGGAAACACACAGATACTCTTAGACACTTTAATAATCACAGAAAAATTCGTATACCTGTTTTTATGCATGTGATTAAATTATACCTAATTTTTGTTAAAATACCAGGGGACTAGTTTTATTACATATGAAGGCAAATTTGATGACATTACGCGGTAATATTACCTAAAACATATTAATTTCTATTACATTAGACGTTGGGTATCACATTACTCACGCATTATTACATAGCACGATGTAACATCTGTTGGAATCCCCTACTGGGGGTTTCCCGGAAAAATCAGGCTTTTCAGACGTTCTTTTGTGTCCACATGTCAACCAACCCGCCCTGGAAGTGAAATATTCTAGATTTTACCGGAACGGCTCTGTAGGTAAAAAATGTCCTCAGAAACTTGCCAAAGGTTTGCGGTTTTCTGTGAACAATCCTCTGCAGCAAAAAACATCGATTATGTAAGTAGAAAATTAAACAGACAAAAAAGAAAACAGATATGTTGTGGAAAAAATTATTTTCAGTGTTTGTTTGGTTTTAGTGAAGCGAATCAATGCAATTTCGTTGTTTTGTATCTATTCTTTTGGCAGAACTGCTGTACCTAGGTGATGGCTGCACTGGAACAACGGACAACATAGCCGTTGTCAATGCAGAATGCAGTTCAAATACGGTTGTATGCAAGGCTGAATACCTCGGGAATGGCAAGTCGTACTGTCAGCCGAAAACTGGCGAAGCAGTTGTAGGTGACACGTGTAAGGATGGCGACATTTGTGTCAGCTTTGGAGGTAATTTTGTTGATCATCCTGTCAATTAATCATTGTGTCTGTTACTTCATATCACAGTTAGCTTCCGGTTCGAAATGTTTACCTTATCTTAAGGCCCACACTGATCAAGTTACGGCATGTTAAATGTGAAGGATCAAAAAATAACTGCATGTATTTTGCAGCTCTCGCCCCAGGATCATGAAGCTGTCTTAGACTTTGTCTTAACTTCAAAACAGTTTACTAGGCTAAAAGTATGACTAACAGTAAGGATTTTCATTTCAATACTAAGAGTTGCACTAGATCTTCATGACAAATGTGAAAACTAGCGTTTAATTTCAAACTTATGTCCAGGATTAATACCTGAACTTAAGGCTAAGTCTGACTTCAGTGAAAGGGAGGTCCGTGATCCTGGGGCCAGATTAGGCGTCCAGGGAAAGTACAATAACACGAACTGGTGTTCCATCAATAACACGAGCGGGTATCCCATCCAATAACACGAGCGGGTATTCCATCAGTGATGCCCTGTGTTTGTTAGTGATTTGAAAAACCTGTTGTTTATTGGAGCCAATGTTGAGGTAAACGTTCAAAGGTGGTACTTCATACAGTTCTCTATGTTTTGGGATCAGCTTTACCGCACATGTATAATGGTAAAGCACAATTACACAAGGCTAATGTTTGAAAAAATGGCAAATTTTCCTTGTTACTGTACAAATTTACGCTAGCCGATGTTCAAAAGTGTACTCTTCCAAGAAATCATCACAATATTCTATAGATGGTACAACCATTCAACCACGAATTTGTCTCTACATTTATGAGTAATGTTAATTCCACCTCATGGAACAAGTTTGGTCAAACATAGCACTTTATTAGATTAAAGCAACGTATTGTAGACTAATTAAACAGAACACAGAGCTTGACA
This sequence comes from Acanthopleura granulata, assembly GCA_016165875.1. Classification (NCBI taxonomy): domain Eukaryota; kingdom Metazoa; phylum Mollusca; class Polyplacophora; order Chitonida; family Chitonidae; genus Acanthopleura; species Acanthopleura granulata. The sequence continues at coordinate 14,235,792 of JABBOT010000011.1, read as the reverse complement.
AAGCACCCTGCTGAAGCAGATCTTAACAAGATTTCGAACTAGTAATCACCATCTTCTAATAGAAGTTGTTCGTTGGAAAGATGAAGCCAAGAGCAAAACGAATATGCAAATTTTGTGATCAGAATGACTAGGCGTCGAATGACATTATATCCAGTGTTGCCCATCATTCAGTCTGACAAGGCAATTTTTATTACTTAGTGGTCACCTAAAATAGTTCACTGTGCGACCTTTTTTGTAAGGCTGGTAAAACATGGAGGCTCAAAAAAGTGTGTACACTTCTAAGAATGATCATGTCTCGGTTTCTCCATTAGTGCGCTTTATATGCGGTTTGTATTCCGTCCTATGGGTATAAAAAAAAACGTATTTGGTCTCTAAGTGCGGCGCACACCAGAGCCCAAGTGCAACCATCGCTATGTGTGCAATATATTGTACACCTCTTATATGTCAGTCTGAGACCTCCCCCCCAAAAAACAAAATGATTGAATTTAAATTGATTTATCGCTCTGTATGCGTATGAATTACCGTACATTACAAAGTTTTGCAAACACACCGAGTAGCATCATGTTTTAACTGATGTAAAAACAATTTATTAGGTATGCAGATAGACAAAAGAGACGAATGGTTTTGGCTTCGATGTTATTTTTTCGTCTTTCAGAGAAGACGTCCATCACAAAGGGCGACGCGTTCTGCAGGAACTCTGTCGATGGTGAGGGGAAAATATGCACCTGTAAAAATGGTTATGTTGTTGATAAGGTTACCAAGACGCTTTGTGTGAAAGGTAAGAATATGAATTTTCAGCTGTAAAGGTTAATTGGAGTGTCCAGTGCTGTGGTTGCATTTTTTAAACACGTTACGTTTTATTTCTTCAAGAAAATCCCGTTCTTGACGTCTTAGAGGCCTGCGCGTCCATGAGATGTTAAAGCATATTCACAGTATTTATTTATCCATTTGATTGGTGTTGAAGGAGCGAAAGACTTTCTTCGAGATTTGCCTCGACCTACACAAGTGGTGACGTCATGAGTTGTACGGGCAGATTTGAAACAAAAAAATAAGTCATGCAGACACTTAATGTTACATAAAAGTGTTCAGCTTGTCAACACGTTTTAAGCTAAAAGGATCAATGTCGGTTGTGCCATGTCTATGGCTCTTTGAAGGCTCTAATATCACTAATCAAACAGCTTGTTGAACTCCCAGACAGCGATAGGCCTCACACTAGAACACACAAAAGAACACGAAGTTCAATGCACATAATTGTATAAAATAATCTAAAGAGAACAACTTACATAAGGTATACAATACATTACATGGAAACTGGTCTTGCAATTACTGACTCGGAATGTTTCCCATTCTGGAAGGCTGACGCACGAACGTCTGTTTCGACAACTATAGATTAGAAATAACTGGACTCTAGATTTGACATGTGAACAGCTGTTCTCATTTTTGTTCAGAAACATAATTTATGTTGCCATTTGGTTTGCAGGGTCAGGTTATGAAGAAGCCTGCACGGACACGGCATATTGCCTTGATGAATTAGTCTGTACGTTCCAATACAGCACATGCGCAAAGGGACAATGTTTGTGCCCTGCCGGCTATACCTACAACAAAAACACAGGAAGGTGTACTCTGAGTGATACAAAAAAAGGTGAGACATACTTTAAATTGAATGTAAAATTGTCTATCTACTCATTTGATTGGGCGGCGTCCAGCAATGTGATGGAAGGAAAAACGGACCTAGCGCCGGAGACTTCTCAGTTACCCGGGGAAGGTCGCTGGTTTCATTCCATGCATGTATACTACCCCTAGTCATAAATCTCGTAGATAAGTGACAAGTGTCTTGAGCACGGTGTTAAAATCAATGAATCAGTCATTCTATCAAATATAGTTTCCCATTCCTAACTTTCGCTTTGTCATTCAATGGGATGCCTTTGCTAAAGAAAACTGCATATGTGATGTACAATGTGGGATACCTTTCCCCGAGCCAGAGTAATACAGTGTAAACTGAATTGACCATTGCTTGTGCAAAAGTAAACGTGATCTATTTGCCCATAAATGTTAACGTCATCACCAAGGTGAGAACAACGAATGAACAATGCACTACAGATGAGTCGGGATCCAAATTGTAGGCCTATATTCACATTTGAAACAATGTTTATAGGGTGGTAGGCCTTCATTTGGTGATGTAGAAATAGACAAGGGAAGAACCGATATGGGTTCAGAACCGGCAACACATATCCATGTACTACAATTTGTTGCACTGTTGCTTTGGTTGTAAACTATCAGCTGTGGTAGTGCATGCTGCTATGCTCTGTTACTGGGGAAAACCAGGAGCTGTGAATTTCTATAACTTCCCACTACTGAAACAGTGCCAACATTGCCGACGGAAGAGGTCAACATTTGATCTGACCTCAAGCCCACTAACACATAAAAACGTACATCTTGATAAATCAGGTGTTACATGTCTGTAAGAACCGTTAGATCAGTTTGTTAGATTTTTCAAACTATTATCAAAGCCCGCTGTAACCGGGATGAGGTGGATGAACCCACGGGACTATGAGTTGAGAGAGAGGCGAGGACGCAATCGTCCTAAGGATTGCTGATCTGCTCTGTTGTGGTCTCGGCATGTTACTGCAGCAAGCAAAACCAAATACATAAAAATGTTGTTGCGTATTTCGCAATTCGGGGCAGGGAAGTGCTCACAGGAACAGGGAGATCGTTATTAAGGGGGAGGGGGGAATAACTAGCCCTTATATGTCTAATATAAAAGCATTGAAGCTTTAATTTTTAAATGCTGAAATTTGTCTTCAGACGCCCATGTTAAAGTAAATGTAATGTAACATTTCTGACATATTACAGGACGCAGTAGGTCTTTTTCTACCTCCGGCTATAAAAGAGTTCGCACTCGAATTTTGTCCTTTCGGGTCAATATTGCCGGGCGATGGTTAGTACTTAACAGCCGATAAGATCGCTCTATAAGTTTTCAGTTTTACCTACCCAATGGGCTGACTGGCGTCGTAAACCTGAAATCAAGATGATAACACTGTTTAGGTACGTAGTAAAATTATTACGAAGAGGTATTTTTGACAGTACCGTTAAACGTGATGTGATTTACTCCAAAGATATGTATTCCAAATCTGCCACGTCCCTTGTTTTCATGTTTTTGTGTACATATGATAAATGTGGTGACAACACGGTATGGTGGGTAATTCTAGGCCAGTGTCTAGTGTATTGCATTGAATATCCCTGCAATTTTCTGTTACATAATCTTGTTACATAATTTTAGGGTATTTTGCTAGAGGGCGTTAATTCTTATACACTGGCAGGAACAATTAGAACAGAACCCTAACTGAGGTCTAAACTGCTCTGGTCTTACTCTCTATGCCATAGTCTTTTAAATTTTATAAATTATTTGTTTATTTATTTTGATTATTGTTTAACATCGTGCTCAATCACTTTTCATTTGTATTAAATGAAGGTAAGTGTTATGCGCGTGGATCCTGGAAGGAAGATCTCTTTGCTATTCGCATATGTGCGGATAGCTCGTAAAAAAAATTACCCAAGGCGGCTTGTTTGTCCTGTTTACACCTATTCCCTGGACCGATGAAACTTACTACCACCGTGTAAGTGGAGGATTATATATAAATAGGAATCAAGTAAAGAAATAAATAAATGCATTTCGTTGTCTTGATATCTCCCTGCGATTACATCGCGAAATAAAATAAGAGTATTTACAGCACAGATAATAAAACCGAAGCAGCGTGAACAGTGTGATAGTTGGCAAAAAGTCACACGTTACCGAGGAAATCCGTCCACTTGACAATTTACCTCAGTTGGGGTTTTATTCTAACTGTTCAAGTAGGTGTTTAAGCAGTAACAACTTACAAGCCCCGTAGAACCATGGAGTAAGCTGAATTAGGTAAAAAAAATGACAGTGGTATTAAATGCAATTTATTAGACGTCACTGGTCTAGAATTACTCAAAATGCTGTGTTTTCATCACATTTAACACAATTATACACAATAACATAAAAACAGTTTACCGGTGAACTGAATAATAGTGTTTAAGTTTTTAAAAAAGGTGTTTCTCTTTTATTAATGTTTTATTTCAGAACTTCGCCTGAACGACACCTGCACGGGCACTGATGACAACATCCCCATTCATAATGCAGTGTGTAGTTCTTCACAAATCGTGAAATGTGGAAATGGCTTCACCGCTCGTGATTACTGGTACTGCGTGCCTGATAACGCCGTCGACGTTGGCAAAGAGTGCACTGATACAAGCCATTGTGTTAGCTACGGAGGTATGCATGTATGCGTTTTGCGTCATAGTCAACAATTTTTCGGTCACATGACGACGAGGAGGCCTCAGAAGTTTTATGTGCTGTGTCTCCTTGTGGCAGGCGAGTATATACTGCCATAGTACTGACGCCACTGGAACATTACTCCGACGACACCAGACATGATACCCAACCTAGTCACATTGTACTGCTTTAACCTCTCAATGCCGAGTGCCAAGCTTGGCAGCCACCAGACTTCTAAAGTCTTTGATATGACACGATCCGTGATTGATCGCGGACCTCCCGACCCCGAGGCGGACGCTCTAACAACAAGTCGGATTCATATCGGCTGCTGATAAAAATGCTTTTCTCAAGGGCTTTCCCGGTTACAAAATGATATAGTTACATTCATTATAAGAAGTTCTATGCAGCACAGTAACCCAAGAGCATCTCACAAATACGGTCGCTCTGAGTTCAAGCTCTGCTTAACGGAAGGTCTGCCAGCTACTTGCGGATGGTGGTGGGTTTCCCCACGTTAATGTAGGCTGCCGTCGTATAAATGAAGTTTGATTATGACATGAAACACTAATAAAATAAATAAATAAATAAATATGCAATCAGTTTTGTTATGGAGTGCCCGGTGTAAAGCCATTGGTATATAGCGAGTTACCCGTTTCCTCTTTCACGCGTGTCATATGGGCACGTAAATATTGGTAGAAGGCAAGTGGTTTTGATAGAACTTATGGAACGTCCTTCCGAAAGATGCTGTCCTTCGTCGTATAAGTGAACTAAGCCAGGGAAATAAATAAATAAATAAATAGTTCTCTAAGTGGATCAGTCAGTGGGTGGTCAGTAAGTTGACCGTTTGACCAAATTTTCGACATCTTATCTGTTAAGCCATTCACTTAACGAGGATCTGAAGACAAGACGATGCCATCTCTGCGCTGGATATTTGAAGCTTCCATGAATTTTCGCTTGTTCATGTGCAAATGCATTGTTTATTAAGTCACCAAATAAGATGTCTGAAAGTTTTGTTCTGTGTGTTTCAGATGAACCAGGCTCCTATACAGAACATGCTTCATGCACTGGAGAGTCTGGCAGCAAAACATGCAGTTGCAATGAAGGATACACGAAGGACAAAGATGTCGCCACATTATGTAGACAAAGTAAGAACCCCATATTACTATTCTCTGCTTACATGCCGGTGTACCATGGTTTGCTGCACAAATAAAAGAATATTTACGACAAAAAAAACAACAAAAAAAAAAAACAAAAGCAAAAAAACCCAACTGAAATTGAGAGATTTCCAAAGATTTCCAAAGTTTCCTGAGTTCAGTTATATATGTCGGACAAACCATATTAATAGGGCTGTGTGCTTGTAATAGCAAACGGCCGAACGAAGAATTCACATACTCGCCATTTCCGGCCAACAAAAATCGGCTCCGGCCCGGGTAAAAAAACCCCCAAAATTTGGCCACTGTTAAGCTACAGTTTTTGTGAACTATGTTTTTGCTTTGCAACGTTAGTGACGTGCTAGATATCAGAAGGAAGTAGTATACTGCTTTGCCCGACTACCCCGAGGGTAGTGTTGCCCATTTCTTTCACCAATAATTGGAGAAGCAGCTCAGGCCGCCTTGGAAATTTCCTGGCGTTTACATTTCGTAAAGAATGTTCACATTGCAGACTAATTCAATCATTTGTTACAGGGGTCAGGAAAGTGGGCAAGGTTGATCTCAACCTGTCTATTCTCTTTCTTTTATTTTTCAACAGTGTTTTATTACGGCACTAAAATGCAGTTGAATGCTTGAATATTCATGTTTAAGACCGGCCCTACCCTCCAGAAAACACAACCTCCTTTGAATAATGTAGGAATCATCTCGTATCGTTCCGATTCAAAATATGGCCCATCGTAACAATTTTTCTTTTAAAATCAGAGGATCAAAAGTGTGACATCACTGGACTCCAGCGTTGTCAATATGGCCCCAAAAGTCCACTGTAAAAGGTCAGTGATTTTCTTCAAAGCAATGCTCAGTTGGTTGGCGTGCAAACGCAGCGCAATGACACAGATGCCTCCCACCTTTGTGGTCGCTGTGAGTCCAGAACGTGCTAGCTTCCTCTCCGGCCATACGCGGGAAGGTCTTTCATCAACCTGCGGATGGTCGTGGGTTTCGCCGGTTTCCTCCAACCATAATGTGCCAACCATAATTCCTGAGTACTCCGTAAAACACCAATCTAACAAATAAAATAATAAATCAAAGCAATGAGAGATATATTTGGAAACTGCATGGAAGGCCTTTTAGACAATGCTTACCATTTTATAGGTGGTGTTTTCTTTCAATGCTGCACTTCAATGCAAAGACTTACAACAGTACATGAGAGGTTTTAATTTGTGTGTCAACAGAAACGGTTGGAGACTCGTGTTCAGATCATGACGACTGTCCGAAGACACACCAGCTTTGTTCCACAGGAAATGAAAATCAAAATACATGCGAATGCAAGCCCGACACAACCATGCTTAACGGCCATTGTCTAAGTAAGGTTTAATTTGATTTTGAATTTTGTCAAAATTATTGACTATGAATACTTTCGTGTTTTGAAGATCGGTCATGAAATTCACCAGTCATGCGCCAGTTTATGGCATGCATGTCTGCGCGTCTCACTTGGAAAAGGTCGTCAGTAACTTTCCAAAGGATGCTGGTTTACTCAAGGGTTCCTTCACAGATGAAATTAGTAGCCAGCTATTAAGTGAAGGAGGAATTCTTCAGTGTGCTGTGAACAGTAGCAAGTAAATAAATAATCAGTCAAGCGTCACCATTCGTGGAGGATGATGAATGACCTTACAAAGGAGCCTTGAAAATGCACTGTCAAGAATGGGACTGGATACGTGTGTAGGGTAATCAAGCTCCTGAAAAGCAAGCACCATTACTGTGCAGCCACGAGGGAACACTCGCGCCAGCTCGAAGTTGAAGAGCAAACAAGTGCTTGGGTTTCCTTGGCTTAAACCCTCTTCTGATAGCAAAATACCGGCTGAAATATGACTGGTTGAATTTTGTTAACGCGCTTTTAACGCTCCTAGAGTTATGTCCCTTTATCGGTTGGTTGAAAATTATTCGCAAGGTGCTGCATAATATGTCGTAATTTGTTGAGGACGATCTAGTTCAGACCTGCATAATGAGGTGTGTACATTTTTTGACTTCAGCTGTTGGAGAGCTCGATGAAAAAAGCGAATGCATGCACAGCAGTTTCGATGCTGTAGCCAGCAAAGCCGCTACATGCAAAACTAGCTTGGTCTGTGGAACATGTCCTGCAGAAACCAACGATCAGTGTCTAGCCATAGGTCTGGGTAAGTATGTATTTCACGCGTCATTCATTTATTTATTGATTTATTTTTTTAATATATTCATTTTTTTATTTATCTATTCATTCATTTATTTTTTTATCTATTCATTTATTTATTTATCTATTCATTCATTTATTTTTTATCTATTCATTTATTTATTTATCTATTCATTCATTCATTTATTTATATATTCATTTATTTATTTATTTGATTGGTGTTTTACGCCCTATTCGAGAATATTCGACTTATATAAGGGCGGCCAGCATTAAGGTGGCAGGAAACCGATCACCATCTGCAGATTGCTGACGGGCCTTCCCACGTACTGCCAGAGAGTATCCTGCAGGCAAAATTATTTATTCATTTTTTGGTGTTTTACGCCGAACTAAAGAATATTTAACGTATTAAATTCATTTAAGGCCAAGGTTTCCAGTAGGAAAACGTTTGGAAGCAGAGACCTAAGGTCTCTGTTTATCCGAAACAGAAAGCCTTCTCCGTGAATTCCATGTAAAACCAAACAAGAGAGCCCCTTAGTCTAACATTTACAAGCCCGCAAATGAACTGCCCAAATGCAATGATTATTTGGTTGATTGACTGACTCTATTTCTACGCCATACATGCCATAATTTCTCGTGAAATTATCTAGAGAAAGTAGAGACGAATTTTAGTTCAACAGTATAAAATCTCACTCGCGTGAGTCGCAACGTCAGTGGCTTGCCAAAAGAACCAGATTGCAAGACCGCATAAAGCCCGAAAAGCCTTGCAAGCAAAGAAAACGCGTGAATTTATGAATTCCGTCCGGAGGATGAAGTTGAACTTATGTCTTATGTTATACCTAGCGAGTGCAAGGTATTCACCTTTATACCCTCTCATGCAGACGTACAATATGACAGGTAAATAAATGATTATCGCTTAACGCCACGTCGTAAACACATGATCATAAAATTCGTCACCTTTGTAGCTCTTGTTTACGGCCGCAGTATCTGACGATTGTGTAGTAAATAGAAAAACAGGTGTCAGGCTTGTAAGATTTGATATATTGCATTTTACTTCTTCGCAGAACTGTACCTTGGCGACACATGCACGGGAATCCATGACATAATAATGGTCGACAATGCAAAATGTTCTGCGGGAAAGACGGTTGTGTGTAAAACGTCGTTCAGCGCGGTAGGCAACTCGTTCTGCCAGCCGAATTCTGGGGCGCCAATCGTTGGGGAAATCTGCACTACAGGTGACACTTGTATCAGCGTGGGAGGTGAGTTTTAGTTTGTGTACACTTAAATTGATGTATTGTTGAATTCCATTTTTTTCTGTTTTTGAACTTTGGAAAAACACCATGAAATGGAAAAACACCAAGAAATGATCATACACTACCTGTTTTTCTCAAATGTTCCTCGTTTATGAAGGTACAGTTTTAGTATTAACTTATACAACTGTGTCAGTGTGTATTTAGGTTTTGCGTCTGAATTTTATATTTACACGTATCATTTCACCTAACCCAGCCAATGGGTGCCCACTTTATACTGGTAAACGAGAAGAGTGTCAGATGTGTCAGCCAATCCCACCAGTTCATGCAAATTGTCGCAAGGGGAAGATGCATAAATGGTGACGTGTCCTGAGAAAGCATCCTGAAAAACAATCTACATGTAGCTGCATATGAATGTATAACCTGTGTACATGCAGGTACCCTGTATATGTGTAATGACCTAACATTTCATTTAAACGTCGCCTCTTTTCTGTTCTTTAATGTTATGGTATTAAAACTTCTGTCAGGACGGCTGACCTTTCATTTGCCATTGGTGGCAAAATGACACCCATGATACGTTTCTAGTTTATTTTAACATAGCCAGCAAGAAGAGAACCAAGAATAATAGTTTCTAGTTTATTGTTACACTGTTAACAAGAAGGGTACCTATGATAGTTTCTAGTTTATTGTTACACTGGTAACAAGAAGAGCACCTATAAATCGTTTGTGGTTTATTGTTACATTAGATTTCAGCAGGAGCATCTATAATACGTTTCTAGGTTGTTGTTTCATTGGTGACAAGAAGAGCACCAATGAAAAGTTTCTTGTTTATTGCATATTTTTGCAGATAAAACACCAGTGGAAACGGACATAGCTTCATGCACCAAGGGAGCTAAGGATGTGTATAAATGCACCTGTAACGACGGCTACGTGACGGACAGTGAAGTCTCTACAAAGTGCATTCCAGGTGAGAATGTTAGCTGACATCTGCCTGACTTCCGTTGACTTGTCTCCGCCTTTATTTTTCACCTGGATGGCGCTTTGTTTAAAAGACAGAAACCGCAAAAAATATGTTTTAGAGAGTGAAGAGATCGACAAACACCGTATCTTAAAAGTACCTTCACTGAATTTAATGCTTTTTCTTCACCAAATTTTATGCACTCAGATGTTTTGATTGTATGCTGGGCTGTACTTTTTTAAATCTTATTGGTAGTATATGGCAACAGTGACGTTCACTCCGATTTTTCTCTGGCTCTACAGCAGAACGTGAATGTCGCATTAGCTTTTCTATACACTTACGCACATATAGGAGTATTATAATTATCCGTTTATACAGAGCGGAACATGGAGGTGTTCAGAAAGTCTAGAGACTTCATGTTAGAACACACTATCATCATGGTCCATAAAACCCACCATACAATCAAAACGTTTTACTGCATTCAACTGGGTGAAAAAAAATCTTAAAAAAGTTACAGCATTTTCACATACAGTTGTAATGGTCATTTTTACTCATGGTTACTTCTTTTTAGCGGTTATTGGCTGAGGTATCATGTCTGCTACAAATACAAGTGAATTTGAATGTAAACTGAACTGCTTTATTTCTTAAGGAGATGTTTCTGTTTTGAGAGGTTGTTTGAATTATACCGAATCTAATTCAAATAACATCTAAAGTCTGGCTGACACCATGGAGCTCATAGTTCAGACTTGTGCAGAACACAATTAAATCGCAGCGTGTAAACAAGTATGCGATTTCCGGAATTGGAGATGTTGCATTTTCGTTTGACCAGTCGTGTAAGTCAAGTTGTGTCGATAAATATCAGTGTGTGGGGCTCTTTTCTTTTTGATGTGTTTTTACCTACGTTGTCACGAAATTAAATTTCACCAAATATATGAATCGTATGAGAGGCTATAAATAAATTTCAACAAATATATGAATCTTATGAAAAGCTATAATTAAATTTCACTAAATATATGAATCGTGTGAACGGCTATATGGGCTGTAATGATAACGTTAAGCCCAATTAACACCACAAGTGCGTCGTTGTACCTAGAATGTCAGTCTACAGCGCAGTCCATCTGAAACTGTTGGATCTTTGTCATATAACAACCGTTAAAATGTTGGTAGAGCCAGCTGTTATATTTTTACAGAAAACATTCCATGGAAAAGAAATCAAAACATGAGTTCTTCATGAGTTCTTATATAAAACATTTTAGAAAAGTTCGTTAACAAAAAAGTACTTTTCTGTGGAACAGTCACAGATACATAGAAAAAATGTGAAATAGTCCGTGGGATTTTAAGGGACCATTAGTCGCTTAGTTCGTTCTGACGTGTTTCTTTGAAGACCGCGCTTGAGACTAGCGAGCTCACACCATGTAGTTATACTGCTGCCTGACAGCCTCTAGGTTGTGGATTACTTGACTATAAGTGCTACAGTTTCCCCAGGGTTTCTCTTTCCCATTTTCCTCCTCTTGTAGATCAGTAATTGGTTACAAATACAAAACGATGTGTTTCTTTTACAGAGAGCACGGTGGCGACTACTACCAAAGACAGTGGAGGTAAGATCATTTGTTATATTTTGTTACATCTAGGAAAACATCTTCTTAATAATGCCATTTGTGAACAGAGAAGATATTTAAATTATTCACAAACCAGGGAATACATTTTGCATACTTCGTTTAGTCTCCGTGGTGCCTCCGTGACGAAATGGTTCGGGTGCTAGCGGAGCAGAATGAATAGGGAGCCTTTCATCAATGAGGTCGCTAAGAATTCCTCTCTGGTTAAATGTGGAAAGGCCTGTCAGCAACTTGCAATTTGCCTTGCATTTCCTCAGGCTCAAATTCATGTTTTCTCCCCCCCCTTAAAACTGGCCGCCGTCTTATAACTGAAATATTCTTGAGAACGGCATGAAACACTAATAGAATAAATAAATCAACAATTAAATAAATATTGCGACAATTAATAAACTAGATCATATTCAGTATCAGTTTTTCGTTGCGGCTGCCTTAACCTCAACACATGGTGTCAGGCGTTTGAATCCAGCTTTGCTTTGTTGGTCTACGTTATCAGATCTAGAGGTGCGTCAGTTAGTTGCCCAAGATCGGTGATTCACTCCAAATACTACCGTTTTCTCCACCGTTAAAGACCCACCTCCATCTTATAAAAGAAATGTCCATGAGTACGGCTTTAATGGCCAAATAAATAAAAAAAATGAGTATATGATATGCTGATACTACCTTGAAACGGATTTTATCAATTGGCCTCTTAAATAAATTTTTACTGAAACTTGCTGCATAATTTCTGCTGATAACTGTTGTCCCGCTTTATATCTGCCTTGAATAATGTAGCTGGGCAAACATGATTTATGTCAGTCAGATTGCTTCATGTAGGCAGTGTCGAGTGATTAAAGGTGTTTGCCTTTTAATCACTGAGACTTGCCGGATGCCGGCTCTCACTAACGCTCATTGGAGGCTATTTAGCTTCCACCAGTATGTTGCACACCTGTACGTCGCGTATAGGAAAAGTTGGTCAATAACTTGCACGAAGTCTGTGGTTTTCCCCAACATTCCCCTTTTATCCACCTATCATACTGTCGCCATAATACCAGTTTACTTAATTCATCTACCTGCTCTAATATATATTTCTAACACGTGGAATTTAATCATTTGTCTTTCGTGTTTGTTGAGTATGCGTTTGAAACGGTAAATATTAATGTTGAATTCATGGATTGAACTGTTCAGTACAAATGATTCTGGGACTTTTTCATTTCGATGTTTTATAATGGTTTCCTCTGCCGTAAATGGGTCACATCACACCAAAAGGGGAGTTAATTTGTTGGCACAGGAATCGGACAGACATGGATATCGACATATTGACAACGCCTTTGCCGATTGCACTCATGAAGACACAGAACAGGCAGCGTCAAAATGTTGAACAAGATTGCCACATTAAATACATAAACAGTTGTAATCAAGGCGTAATTGAAGTGCATACCTTGATTACAAATAGCTTTTGAAGCATGAAAACATTGCACACAATACAGATAATTATGGAATTCATTCGACTAGAACATTCTCGGTGTGTTTGCATTACCATTGAAAATCGTTGATCGGTTCTCTTTATCAGAGCACGTCCAAATCCGTTATTTTGCATAGATTCTTTGTTCTTTTGTGGTTTGTGTTCAACGTTATTTTGAAATTTTAAATCGGTTTTGGTAATGTGTTTGTATTTACAGGTTCAGCGATTGGTCCAGTGGTGTTGAGTTTTGTGGCGGCCATCTTTGTTGGGATCCTGGGGAGTAGAATGACCTAGGTCAGATTGGATTGTTGATTTTGTTTTTCTTCCTCTCTGTCTCTCTGATTTTAGAACTTTTTTAAAATATTGTTTTCTTGCAACAAGCTTTTCTCCGAACAACATCTGTAGAATTGCAAATTGCTAATACTTACATGTGACTTGTTTGTTTTTTTTTTTTAAATATTTTTGTTATTAGTCTCTATATGTTAGATAAAGTATATTTCTGACAAGAAGAAAGATAATTTGGGGAAAGTGTTCTAGATCTGTGATTTGATTTGTCTGTGATTAGTAAGCTAAATCAGTGAGCTAATATGACACTTTATTGTCATGAACAATGCAATTTGCCTGTGTCCGTGTGATTTGAGGTTTGATTTAAGGCAAACCGCTCAACACTTTTGTTTCTGTCGCCGCGACATGGCTGAAACATTGTCGTTGTGGCCTTAAACCATAATCATTCATTCTTTCGTTCCGATAATTTGTGAAGAGTTACGACTGTGGACTATAAGTGAACAGCGATTGTGTAATTTTTTTAGAAGCCTACTTTTGTTCCGGTAATTTGTGAAGTGGTTTGACACTTTAGCATTTTGGAAAACCAATTAAGAGTGGTTGTGTATTTATTTCTTGAAGTGTGTCCTCGGTTCTGGTAGTTTGTGAAGTAGTAGAACACTTTAACATTGCGAAAAAGCAGGTAATAGGGCCTGACTTTTTTATTTAAAGGAGTATACATCTACTCCTGTGATTTGTCAAGTGATGTGATATTTAAGAAAGGTGGACACTGATTGGTTGCGTATTTATTTCATGAAGTACTTGTAACAAAGTCACTGATGGACAAATAACGTAAACAGTGTTTCAGCGCTGGACAGGTCCACAACCTTGTATTATATTCCAGGGAACTCTCATGCATGCAACCCAGATAAGAACTATTGTGTCTTCACCTAGTCTCCCTCTTTCTTAACTATTTGGAGGTTTTTAATAAATACTGACACCGTAAAGGTCTCGTCTTGCACTGAAAATCAATGACGAATACAAACGCGAATATTTTTCCATCTAACATTTCAATTAGCCACCTGGTAAGTGTCATTTGATCTCCAATTGTTGGAACCTGTATCTTTGGAAAGAAATTTTTCTCGAACGAAATTAACAAGTAAAAATGTTCCACGGCTGATTACTGACATGCACACTCAAAAATATTTTCCGGTGAAACGTTCGATAGCTCTTATTACCTGTTATTGCGCATTTGCTTCATGACGTATACTTTTGTTAAAGTAGCCGAAGAGCAAATTTGGCATATCTTTCATTTCAACACTGTTACACCTTTATCCTTGTAAATGTACCAGGTGACACGCTAAGACCTTGTTGGTTTGATGTTTGTTAGTTGATACACGCGGTTGTTGAGTAGCCAAAGAGTCCAAGGCGTTGAACTGGTGAATTGGTGGATATGCTTTCAGACTTAATTCGAGCCTGGAATTTGCGACATCTCTGCACTCGGTATTTATTAGTCCCCAACCCGTTGTAACAAATTGGAGGATCAGTTTAATCTCACCTATCTGTGGCTTTATCTGTCAGCTCTACTTTCATACATTTTTTTATGAACTTGAACTAGTTTTCTTCGTAACAAGTTACTAATGACTCTGACGTTTCAATTTCCGTAGTTGGTTTGCACCAAAGACATTCCTGTTTTGGTCATAGACAATATATGCAAATTTCGATTCGGCTTTCCGAACTTTCCTGACATTCTTAGTGCTTCGTTGCAATAAATAAGGGATAACGAAGGAAATCTCGCCAGAGCCTCGGGAATTTGTGAGCTAAGGAACTCTGGGAAAAAGACTGTTACCAAAATAACATTTGTATCACTGGTACACATGTCTCTGTAGACACGTAACTCAAATTACGCAAGTTATGTACCGCTGGTACACAAAATTATATCGACGTGCTTTTTTGACACAATACTGAGTACCCCTGGTACGCAGAAATTTTAAGAGAGTAACAGGTCGCGGGAAGGCCTATCCCATCACTCTAGATTTCTCTGTTTGACAAACCTGTACTCGCTAGTTATAAATCGATATCGGTAGATAAAACCTCTATGTCGTCCCCCCCACGTATGCACAAAGTAGCCGGTGTGTTTGTGCAAAGCGGGGATAGACAAGCAGCGGAGTAAATAAGAGTCCATTAGTGCGGCTGTCGTCCATGAAAACCCACTGGTAAAGCGAGAGGCTTTCTCGAAATCTAATAACTCTACTAGAAATACCCAATGGTTGTCGCGAGGTTTTCTTGGGAACTATACACTGCTAATCCTAATAAATTAAAATTCGTACATACAGCTGTTCAGACTTGTGGGACTGGCTCATTTCAAATAACGTTAATACTGTATAAGCTTGTCGTTGTTTGTACATCCGCCTTGTGCTGGCATTTGTCGTCAGACATGGGCGCGACATTAAATAGGGAGCAATAATGAACACTTTTTACGCATGTATTCCTGGAAGTTAGTGTTTGTATATACGTCTGAACATCCAATTGTCTCTTTTACACAATAAAGCGGTCACAGTTCCAGTGTTTGTGTTTACACTGTGTGTTGAGTCCTTTTTTCTTCCATCCATTTTTACGGGATCTGAAATGTGGCAGATATTCTATCTATTCCAGTAAAGCTCGCCAAATTATCGTTACAGGGCACTACAGGGCACTGTCTTATAAAACGGCCAATGGAACCATTGTTAGTTAGATGCTTAGTCCACCAGGAGTCCGCCAGAATTTTAATTCTTATGGGTAGTTATTAGCCTGCAGATTTTATAAAAATCCTCTTCCATCGCTAACCCCATTTACATGGCCTTGTCATAAGTAGCAGACGTCTGCGAACATTCTTATCGAAAATGTTGACCAGGTTTTTCGCAATACTCTCCACCACCATGATACGCACAAATCCTGATCGTCGGTTCTAACTTGACACGTTCAGAATTTGCAATACCGAAGATGTATCTCGTCTTTGTAATTTATAACGTCTGGTTGGTGTTTGATGTGTTAAGGACGTGCTATCGTTATAGAGACTGTGTGTGTGTTTAGAAAATAGCAAGGGTACTCAGTGAGCACTTATCTTCAAGTGGGCTCAATACCGACTACACAATTGTCTATCCCGACTCACTTGCAGACAGTTCTTCACGAAAAAGCAAGTAAAACATGTTGTAAATATATTTTCCCGTACCCAACTTACTTTATTTGTTGCCAGCAGAATGTCCAGCCTTCGGCTTTCGATGGAATATTGTATTGTCACTATCTTTATCAACATGTCATTTAAACTTTGAGCTAACAGGATCTTTTTTTTCTGTGCACTGTTTCATGCAAGCAAGTTCCAGTTCTTTGCTATCTCTTCCACTTGTTTGGCAACAATGCATGGTGTATATCCAAAATTTGCCATTTTTATTTAACTTTCAAGTTATTCATTCACTTTGACACTACTCAGGATGGCGCGAGATGTGAAGTTATACATCTGAAAAATCCAAATAAGAGACATTCCTTCAGAAATAAATATTCCTAAATTGTTTAGATTTTGCGTCTCAGTGATTTGACAAAGATTTTTTACTTGAAATACACTCGATATAAAACGTAATCTTTTTTGTTTTAAGCCTGTACAGGGACTTTCACTTCTGTTCTCATTGTGTGACGATGCATAGTAATGAATCAGAAGTTGTTATCCAGATATAAAACTTTCTGATAATAATGATATTAGTGGTAATCTGAATCACAAGGCAAAAATATCAACTAGGAAAAAATGTTTATACATCTGTACTGGGAATTGGGACATCGGTGTATTATTACGAATCAGTCTGTCGTATTAGGGATGTACAAACGATGTTAGTGACATTGAATTTTAAAATCGGTAATATTTTGTTGATTCTATGTTTCAAATCCACCTGTTGGTTGCTTAATAATGACGATAATGGTGATGTTGATGATCACAATAATAATACATATTATTATTATTATTTATTAATAATAATAAAGATAAAACAACAGGAACAACAACAACTATTCTTCTTCTTCTTATTATTATCAATGATAATAATGATAAAAACAACACTGAAAACAATAACAGCCTCAACAACAGCCACACCATGAAAAAAAGCAAAACAGCAACAATACAAAAACAACAGCAAAGAGAATATTTGCTTCAACAAAGTGAAACTATCATTATTAGTTGTTTTCGCGTGTTAGGCGTGGGCTAAAACAAATAAAAACCTAAAAGCTAATACTAGAATACTTTGGCACTGTGTATGGCAAAGAACAAAGTATTCACAGGAACATGGGGAAAAACTAACTAAACACAAACCATTAGCTTTGACTGATAAAAATGTCCATGTATAACAGCGGCTGTACGTATATCAGGTGTAAACTTTACAGATGTGTTAAACAGGTGGTGCATTGAACAACTCAGCAGTATTTATACTGATGGTCACATAAGTCATATCCTGGACGCCTGCTTGAGACTTTTCCCTGTCCTAGTTTGGAACATGGCATAACCTCTCTTCTAGTGTTAACACAGTTCTATGCATGGCAGGCGCGTTCCGGCTTTCAGTTATCGCATTATCTCGACCGCGTAATGTGAAAAGATTTCTGTCTATACATGTACGCTTCGTGACTGGTTGCTCTTCGGTATATTTATTTTGGAATTGTGCAAGGCAGGTCTTGATAGACGCGAAATGCACAGTATATCTCATATCAAACTAAATGACTAGATCAAAATAAATTCCAGTTGTTTGCTTTTGGAGATCGGTTTACGTGATTTCAGGCTGTGTGCTTGCGATTGTTTAAGACGGTGGATGAGTATGGTAAACTGATATTGGTATTTGAATTTTTTAAAACTTTATACTGATTTACCATGATTCAGGGAAAAAACACTATTCAATGTTTTTCGAAATTCATGAATCAGTGTGTTAATTTTGTTAATTTAATTTCTGTCTCTGCGTTAGTTCGTTTTTACGTAAACTTCATTTTATAATGCATAATGAATTTTTTTGTAGTAAAATAAGGCATTGTGAAAGTGTGAACAATTTCGAATGGCAATAACAGGCCACCGTAGAAAAAAGCATGGGGAAAATCGTGTCTTACCACGTCTGCAAACCAAAGGGTCTCAGTCAATATCATTAACAATCAAGACATTGATGGTGCTTCTACGCACCATTTTGAGAGTATACCAAGTGATTTAACATGTCAAAGTCAAGGTCAAGAAAGGGTGCAATTCAAAGAAAATCTCCCCGGAGACAGTTTGCTGTTTACATCGCACCGAAAACAAAACAAAAAAAAAAAAAAAAAAATACTACGCTACTAGGTATGGATCTCATGGACCTAATTAAATTCCTAATCACGTGGTCTGTTTCTGAAACCATGGGAGTGAGCAAATATACAAACGTACGACGCGCAGCTGTCTTGGTGATTTTAAAACGCAAACAAAACTTTGCGTTAAGAAATGCTTATATAGGTCGGGTATAAGAGCCTTTGGGCAATCAGTTATTGTCGCTACACGGACAAATTAAACTTTGGTTTGACTGAAAAAATCGCCGCCCTTGATGATAATTAAGGTAGGAAAACAATTTTTCTCTTTTTTCTTTCTTTTGTCAGATAGCATTCCAGTTTTTTGCTTGAAGCGCAGAGAAATGATATTTGGGGCAAAGAAATGTTAGTTTATGTAATACGAATAATACACAAATCCTGTTTTGAAAGTTAATTTCTTCACATAAGAATAGCCTATCTTGCTTATCTCACTTATTAGTTTTTTCAGTTGGAGTTTAAACTGATGAAGGCGTGTATATTCTTTTTAAAATCTTGCTTGGTCGTCGAATACAATACACGCTAAAGGAATAAGATCCAAGGAACTTTATTTCCGCCTCTGCTGCTAGGTGGAAATATTAACTTCTCTCTAAAGGGATGACAGAAGTTACATGGGACTTTATTCCCACTTCATTTTTCATGTCAGAAGCCTGTTTATCTCAGAATACAGTGCGTTCCGAAATGACTTTTATATTGTATCTAAACTTTGCCTAAGAATATGATACCCGCTAAAGGGGTTGATCCCGATTCTAAACTTTTTTTGATCCGCCGCTGTTTTTCCATTTAATCTATGTATGTTTGCAAGAAATTCTTTCCTTCGTAACGTAATCAAATAAAATCAAATCAAACTGGTTTCATACCGTGAGAATGGAAGCCAGTTTCTTTATACACTGCATATTTGTTTTAGAAACTTTTAAAACAATGCTCCATTTATCTTATATTCGCGCTGTTTTGTTTTTTTCACAGCAGCATGTTTTTATTCCAGAAAGTCAGATAGCATTTGATTTTTTGTCTTGAGCTTAACATTCTTCAGAAGTCACACTACAGTTCCTAAAATGTTTTTTGGTTTGGTGGGTTCACATTCTGTCCGTGTTGTTTGGCTATTCATGTCATTAAGGGGAAAGACCTCGTAAAAAGGAACTTAGGGTAATTGAAAACGCTATTAAAAACTGTATAGGAAAATACCTTCACTGATTTTTTTATTTTTTTTTTCACAAAATTTAACCCTGTCAAATGTTTTGATTGTATGATGGGTTTCATGGACTGTATTGACTATACGATTCACAAGTGACGTCACGCCGTCTTTTCTGTGGCTCTAAAGCAGAAATGTAATGTCGTATTAGTGTTTCCTTACACAGGCAAACATTATGGAAGTACTTGTCACAAGAACAGAGCTGAACATAAAGGTGTACAAAATGCCGTGTGACATGAGTGGTGAACCACATTATCAATATGGTCCATACTGTCAAAATATTTGACTGCGTTTATTTTGGCGAAAAAAATCTAAAATTTTCAGTGAAGTTATTTTCAGATACAGTTTTTAATTGCCTTTTCATTCACTCAAATTCATTTTTACGACCTCTTTCCCTTGAAAACTCCATCGTTCTGACCGAGGGCTTACAGAGCCCAAGAGGCTTCCGTGGACGAGGAGGGTAGCGCGCCAGCGCAGCGTTATGATCGAGTGCCTCTTACCAGTGCAATCGCTGATGGTTCAAGTACAGCTCATGCAGAGTTCCTCTCCGGCCGCACGTCCGGCAAGGTCTGTCAGCAAACTCCGGATGGTCGCGGGTTTCCCCCGGGTTCTGCCCGGCTTCCTTCCGCCATAATGCTGGCCGGGGTCGTATAGGTGAAATATTCTTGAGTACGGCGTGAAACACATCCAAATATATCAAATAAATACAGAGCCCACCTCCTAGATCCTAGACCCCGGTTCAACCCCACCTCGAGACATCTTTTTCCTTTCTCTTTCTTGGCGGTAGATATATAGATACATCCGTACGAATCTAATTATTTATCTACTTGTTTAGTTATTTATTTATTTATTTTTGTATTTATTTGATTGCTCATTAACGCTGTGCTGAAGAATTTTTCACATTTATAATCACGGTCGAACACCTTCAGTGTAGAGAAATGGCAAATGTGAGGCAACGTAAAGGTTTACATTTCCTTTTGGTGGAAGACTAATGCCACGGGGTATTTTAACGAACGTGTGTCGTCGATCCCATATTGTCGCCCAAGTCAGGCTATCAGAGGGTGCGGGCGAATCCACAAATTCCTTTCCCTAGACCGTGCCTGAACCCACATCGTGTGTGTGTAAGTTAGCTACAAAGTCATGCGGCATTAATCAGTTGGCCACGGTCTGCTCTGCAAGATAAGGTCGTACAGCAAACTGTGATCATGGCGCTTTGTTCATAGGTGGGCGCGTCACGTCTGTGGTATTCGGTGAGACGTTGCTGTGAGGAGACCCGATAAATATATCGATGAAAGAACCAGCAGGACGTTATGAAGTACTGTCTTAAATAGCGGGAAATAATTTTGACATCGACGTTTACCGCCACGTCCTCACATACACACACTCGCACGCACACGCACCCGCGCATACCGCCACACAGAAAAACAAAACAAAACTGTGTCATGAATTTTTATTTTCCTTAGTTTGTAAAACTGTCCTTATCATCTATATGTACTGCTGTATAGGTTTGGATTGGCAGCAGCTGGATGGTAATTTAATTCATTCGAATGATATGCACCAAAAATTTGTTTCTTTACTTGTTTGGGTTTTATCGGTGCTTTCATATTTATTTCCGTCCTTTCACGACGGTGTATCAAAGACTTACAAAGACTTGTTTTTGTCTGGCTCTGCGCTCAGGGCTGAAAGTTTAGAGCAAGGAAACAGGGCTGGTCGGCCTTGTGTCAGTATAATGTGACGGGTGCATGGATGTCATGTCTGATGCCTTCGGCATGATGCTTCGGTGGCGCCAGAACTTTCCCGACATGGACTCGCCCTGATACAAGAAGATGAGGTATTTACATGTATATACATTCTAAGGGCTCCCCGTTATATAAATGAAAAATTGTTGCGTTCGCGATAAAATCAAAGGATACGTATATGTATACCTACCTACCTACCTACCTACATATATATATCACGACTGTGCCACTTTCGTATATGTAAAAGAATTCATCAGTTGGTCCATTCCGTGACCAATCAATAAATATATATAACGCATAAGGCGTCTTAGCCTAGCTTCTAAAGCGTTGCACTTTTGCCAATTGGTGGCCCTCTCAGCAACGAGGTCGCCGGTTCGAATCCCCTTTGTGTTGTGCCCGCGGCTTTAAGTCAGTGTTTGTCAGAGAATACCCCGTATTCCCTGAGCTGGACGTTAACCCCCCTAACCTACCCCATAATAAAAATTTTAAGTAAATGTGGCACATTATGAGGTCTATAATAAAACAGTTACGCCAGCATGGGGCGTCTGGTCTTCTTTATAAAGAGAACATAATTCATTTGATGTAACATAAAAAAGATGATGAACACATACAGGTTAGCCCTCACAATTACCGACAATGGATTTGTCCCATATGATATGACCTTCTATCTCATGCAGTAGAAACTTTCCCCTGAAAGTTTTGACAAACGAAAGAACAATTTACAATGAATGGGAAAGTACTTTCACGGAATTTAGTACCATACAGGCAGGCATTCAAGACACTCGAGCCGAAGCAAATAGCCCTCAGTTTGAACATGACCTGCTTGCAAAGCGGGACAAATAGTCATTCCGCCTTCTTAAATGACAGGCCTGCATTACTAAAACAACATAAGCATAAAAGGGTAAATGTACCCTTTTAGCGATCATGTTTTGTCAGTCCAATAATTCACTTATGAAAAGTAAACACCAGAATTTAACAGTCTAGTCGTCTTCCTTTATCCTTGTTTGCAAAAGGAGGCCATCCAATCGCAAATATAAAGCTGAGGCACTTGACGGTTCACCAGATACACATACACGATTTGCTGGCCAAATATTACAGGCCTTAGCCCATTCTGAGGGACAAGTGGCTAAATTACCAGGAACGCAAACACTTCAGAATAAGAGGACAATTTATAAATGTCCTGTGATTTCTGCCCTTTATGGTTTTTGCGGCCCATAAACCATAAAACACCGCCATATAACACATAAATGCCTGGTCACAGCCCTGAACACTGATATAATACATATAGCGTCAGCAAAATATAAATGTATAAAGGAATGAATGAATCAAGCAATCAAAGAGTAAATCAGTAAAAAATAAATTGGAATTCGAGTCTTTCGACTTGGGACTCGAAAAAAATGTACACCTGTACCATGTGACGTTCAACAAATGCTGCATTAAAGTTTTAAAAATTAAAGCATTAAATTATTAATACTAAAGACCCTTAATAAATATGCTGCAATATGGGCTTCAGAAAAAGATTTAACCAAAGGTATATAGTGCTGCAGAAAATAAGGAGCCGAACCTTTGCAACACGACTTCTGCTGGCCACAAAACAAAGACCCTGCATTGTGATACGACATATTCTCTTCACAATTCTCTGTGACACCATTTACCCTGGCCGCGATACAAAACCCCCTTTTCTGTGACACCACTTATTCTGGACACAACACAGCACCCATAGGCCCTAAATGAGATATACTCTAACCACAACAATCCCCTTGCTCTGTGGGATGACTTTTTCTTACAACAACACACCGCACCCTGGTCCGTTACACGGCTTATTCTGTTCACAACACAGTGCCCCCTGTTCTGTGACACCACATATTCTGGCCACAACAGAGCGCTTAATGGCCCGTAACAAGGCTTATTCCGGCCACAATACGTCATTTTCCCGTGACACGGCATATTCTGGCAGTAACACCCCAGCCTCAGGTCCATGACACGGCTTATTCTCTGTCCACAACACAGTGCCCCTGTTCCCTGACACGACTTATTCTGGCCACTAAACAGCACCCCATGGTCGGTTACACGACTTATTCTGGCCACAACACAACGTCAGTTTTCCCTGAGACGGCATGTTCCCGCAATAACACAAAGGCCCATGGTCCGTATAACGACTGATTCTATCCACAACAGAGCACCCCGTTGTCTGTGACACGACTTATTCTGGTCTCAACACAGCGTCCCAAGATATGTGACACAACTTATTATTGCCACAACACAGCGCCCCATGGCCCGTGGCATGAATTACACAGCGCCGCATGGTCCGTGACAGGCAAAATTTTTCTTTTGAATGCAAACACTTGCTTGAATTTTGTGAATTCGTTGCTGAATTTTCTGCGTTTGAAATGTGGAGTATGTTGCTGTTGACTGGGAATCTGGAGGCGCCCATGCTTTAACGCTTATGTGAGAGATTGACCAGTCAGAGAGCCAGGAGATATCAGCTGTCTATAAGCTGTGACGTAAATTTTCTAAGCTGACTGTCAATGTAACACGTTATAGGATATAGTGACAGGACACTTTTTCGATGTTATATATTTTAATTATAACAAGTACATGTGTGAAGAACACTGCAAAGTATATCATATATACTATAGTATATTTATTATAGTATGGATATACTTTGCAGTATATCCATTGTGTTTTGGTGGCGGTAAGTTTCTTGATCACATTGTGTTATAAATTTACATCTTATATACTTAAGTTTCAACAACCCTAGCAGTTAACTGCAGTCTCAGGTAACAGGAGTGTTCCGCTCGGGACAGTTGCGTCACGGCTCACACAGAATGGCAGCGTTTCATGCCAGCCGACGGAGCACTTTTAAATGTCATCTCCCACTGTTGTGGTAGATGTTAGATAAAAACACTTCACCGAAATAAACATAATATTGTCCAGCCTTGCTGGCCAACTTAACTTTGAACATGCGCTGTCTTTCACTTTAAAGAACGCGACAAGGTAAATACATTGAGTTTGCCAGTTGTAAATTGACCTAGTAAATATTCGTTCTCTGCCTGCTTTTGCCTAAATATCTAGAAGTCTCTGCAAAAGGTAGATAATGCGAGTTTTGGATAATGAAACAGCATTAGACAGAATCAGTGATGGGAATATCGTAGCTCCTGTGTCAGGTTCATACCAGGACAAAGTAAAAAAATTTTTCCCTCTTGACAGATGCGTCCGGTTGTGTTCTTGGTGCTCCTTCTGGGTCAAGCCTGCTCAGTGTATGCCACGAGTGAGTATGCTAATTCAACTTTTCGGGAGGGGAGGTGGGGGGCTCCGTGGCTCAGTGGCTCAGTCGGTAAGCGCGCTAGCGCAACACTGACTTAAAAGCCTCCCAACAATGCCGTCGCTGGGAGTTCAAACCCAGCTCATGTTGGCTTCGTTTCCGGCCGTACGTGGGAAGGTCTGCCAGCAACCTGCGGTCGGTCGTGGGTATCCCCCGGCCACATCACGGTTTACTCCCACCACAATGCTGGCCGCCGTGGTATAAGTGAAATATTCTTGAGTATGGAGTAAAATACAAATCAGATAATTAAATAAATAATGTATCCTTTACGATAAACACGAATAAAGCACCTGTCTGACAGGACGGAACTTCTTCCCATCATGCCTAAGACGGCAGTTTATATGTAATGGACCGAAAGCAAAAATAAAGTTGTGTAGGTCTAGCTCATTAGGTCTGGAGAAACTTTCCAGAAAGTTTTTACTTATTTGTACTTTTCCTACAGGAGAAAACACAAACATTTGCAGCCAAAGAACTTAGTCTTTGATTTGCTCGGAATAGATTAAAGTGCCGGGGCTAGAATGTCATCCGGGAGCCCACCCTTTACTGCACACTTCCCGAAAACTTGTCTACGGCCCTAATAATATTACGGCTGTTTTATGGATCTCGCCGTGTGGGTTAAAAAGTTACTCAGTAACTTGCCAGAGTTGAATGGTGTACTTTGCACATTCTGTTTTGATCCATCTATATAGTCAGCTCAACGCCGTCGTTCATATAGGAGTAAAACTACGGCATTTACGGGAAAAAGGCAGCATTATACCTAATATATGTATATATATGCATGTTTAAAGCATTACGTATAATTTCTCAAAATGTTCCTTACTTTTGTGGAGCTCTTAAATCAAGATGTCGCAATTCAGATTAAGCAAATTCGAGCACTTTGAGAATGAATCAATGAATGTTTATGGCTCAACGGCATTTCGGCAGTATCTCACCCATATCTTGGCGACGCGCACTTTGAGAAATTCAATACGCCTTTAATGCTATCAAATTTAACCAGTACGAGGCGAGCCATGTTTATGGATAGAGAACACAGGTGTTTCTGCTGCCGTCAGGCGAAACTTGCTCTCCATGTTAGTACGCGGGGTTTATACGGTTGACGCGTCATAGTGTTTCGGATTGCCTTAACATGGCGTATCAGAGTCACTTAGGTCACAGGTTCGAATCTAGCTATTGCGGGTTAGACGGAGGTTTTAAGTCAGGAGATGCGAAACATACCTGGGCTAAGAAAGTACAAACTGCAAACACACCAATGCCTTTGTTACCGCTGATACCAGAGTAACTCATGAAAAATAACTGAACCTCATAAATAAATATAACGGTATTTTTATATTCCAGACACCACCTCTTCCAACACTTCTACTTCAGGTAAGATATTACCACAGCCGAAGTGTCCCAGAAGCTTCTTATGAATGTGGTACAACATTTAGAACATTATTACGTAAAGACAATATATATCAAGAGGTGGTCCCAAATAACCACCATACAAAAAAAAAGATTTTCAAATACTTTTTTCTCCTGAAAGAGAAAGTCAAAATAAATATTAAAGACTATATGTGCGAATAAATTTTTACGGTGTCTCATCTGATTTTGGCATCGTTTTTTTATGTTTTCTTCTCCTTTAAAGATATCGGTAAACATTCAAACTGTACACTATAAAAAATGAAAACATCTACATGATCATTGCAGTATGATGGCTTTGGTAAACCAAGGGGTAAGCTTGCCAGCGCGGCACAATGACACTGGAGCCTCTAACCCAAGCAAGCGTTTCGGTGGTCCAGTGATTAGAGTGTCCGCCTCGAGGTCGCGAAATCTAGCCTCAAGCCCTGGGTCGGCTTATACCAAAAACTTTCAAAATGGTACTTGTTGCTGTCTCTCTTTGCGCTCAGCATTGAGAGGTTAAAGCAAGGAGGGCTGGTCGGCCCGGTGTCAGCATCATGTGACGGAGTAGGGCGTCATGCATGGTGTCTTCGGCATGATGTTCTACTGGCGGGAGCACTATGGAGGCATTGACTTGCCCTGCCACAAAAAGACACACTATATGTGCATACAGCAGAAGGATTCTTCGTCATGATATAACTGAAACATTGTTAAAGTACGACGTTAAACCCCAAGCAGTCACTCACTCACCATAACCAAGGCGGGAGCTATGGCATCATCCAGCTCAAACTGGCCTCCTCTCCAGGATGGTCTCTGTGCTGGAAGGTCTGCAGCAACTTACGGATGTCTATGGGTTTCTCTCGGATTCTGTCCGGTTGCTTCCCCACCGCTCGCCCCAACCCACCCCGTTATGCTGGGTGCCGTCAAACGTATCAGTGTAATATTCTTAAGCACGACGTATTCTAGACACTGGACGTAGCACCGACCTATGCATTTCTATTTTGGCGACAAAAAGACGCCAATGTTATGTAGCGATTCAGTTGGCCTACGTTTGTAGTCTACCATAATGATTAGCGAGCCAGGAATTCAAGGTTCTTTGACACCGCTTATCAGGAAGTTTGCTAATATAACAGCTTACGGATGAACTTTATTTGCAACTGATATTTCTCGCTACCCAATACACTAACAGCAAATGGTACATGTACATGTCAGTGGGGAGGGTAAAGCGTTGTTCAGGTCACAGCTAATCAATAAGCGATTAATGATTACACGGGTTCAAATCCAGCTCTTACAGGTGCGACAGAAACTTTAAAAATATTCGTAACATGCCACGGGTAGATTAAGGAAGTGCAAACTGCGCCCGCGCAACGATATCGGAAACCATGAGTGAAAAACAAATGTTCCCAGTTACATAAAAACTTAATCTTGATGTTCTTTCATATATTCCAGATGCATCCACAGCTCCTTCCACACAAGCTGCAAGTAAAATATTAACAAGAACGCCTTATTGGTGAAACAATTACAACTGAATGGTTAAGATGTATGTAGACATTCAGATTGTCCGTTAGCGAGGCCAGATATGTACCTCGTTCATGCTTTTTCACAACCAGTGTTCTTAGTCTTAAGTTAACTGTTGTAAGTAGAATGGGGTACGATGGAGTGACAACAGAACCAGTGATGGTGACATAAGCTCAAGTGAAACTGCATTCGACCTTCCCATCACGGATGCCACTGACAAGGGGATTAACTCCCTTGTTAAAGGGAGATATCTCTATTGAATAAGCGTGCAGCACAAACACACAGGATACCATAGTAACCCAAGCCATGGGGCGTGAGCAAGGATAAACTGAGAAAAGGCCGTTGCCATAAAAAAGAACAGTGTAGTATTCTGGTGATACAAGGATGGCCTTGACCTTGTCACAAAAAATTAAATAATGATTCTTTTTATGTATTGTAGACACTGGCGAAACCTCTACTGCAGAAGCTACAGGTAAGATATTAATACAACAAAATTTAATGTCTTGGAGATGTTATCTGTGAAGGCTCAAGATATTTTTATTTTGATAATTTATTTAATTGTTAGTTAACGCCACAGACTTAAGAATTTTGCCCACAGACAATGAGGTGTCACGTTATAATCCCGGTTTTGCCGGTCTGACCGATCCTTTAAGTCATGAGATTCGTACCTGGACAAGGCTAGTGAGGTAACAACTGCATATGCGATATATCTGCAACTGATTTTCCTGCTTACCTGTGACGACAACATCTTATTTAAAAAAAAAACAAAAAAAACAGAACGGTTGTGTTTGGGTGAGGGGTCATGCACAACCGCCAAATGGTCAGGGAGGCCGCGGGTTCGATCCCAGCGCTCGGAGCTTTAGCTGTTTTATATTTTTTTGTTTGGTTAGTGTTTACACCCACACTCAAGAATATTTCACTTATAAGACAGCGGCCAGCATTATGGTGGGAGCAAACTGGGCAGAGCCCGGGGGAAATCCTCGACTATCCGCAGGTTGGTGACAGACCTTCCCCTGAGCTTTGGTTAAGACTCTGTCGGGGAATGTGACGGTGGCTAAAGGGGTGGTTTCTCCGATCACAGGATTCTTGCACCCACAAACCTGTCGATGAAATATTATCGATAGGTAAACACTTGTTACATAAATATCACATAAAGTAAATAAATAAATAAACACACGCTCAGCTGACGGAAATCTTGGAAGTCCTTGTCATACCGTTTGTAATACATGTAAGATACTGATGAAGAATAATCTCATGTGAAGGAAAAGAGGAGAAAAGTAACTTCTACTATGACTGACTTAAGTTTTGTGTCTTGCATTGTCGTGGGAGCAGTCATTGTGTCAATAATCCAGAAAACTGTCTCCTCTAGTGGTGCATCATTGTGCATGAGTAGAAAGGTTCAGGCGTGGGATACACAGAAGCACATGGTCGCCTGTCCTATGCTTTAGCATGACAGACTTCAGTGACAATCCATGATTTGGCTATATTCTAATTTTTTTTATGTGTACTTTACTACCTTTTCGACTTGAAACTGCCTTGCATATCTTGTAAAGAGTCGAGTGTGTCAAAGACTCGCATAATATACCCAAAATGGACTGGGTTCTCTGGGTTACAATGCTGTAACACATCCACGTGGGTTGGTTTGTCCCATAGCGTAGAAATTCCTGCCAAGCACCAACACCGCATTGTTATTGACAGCGATATAGGAAACCATGAGTGAAAAACAAATGTTCACAATTACATAAAAAAAACTTAATATTGATGTTCTTTCATATATTCCAGATGCATCCACAGCTCCTTCCACACAAGCTGCAAGTAAGATTAACAAGAACGCCTTATTGGTGAAACAATTATAACTGAATGGTTAAGATGTATGTAGACATTCAGATTGTTCGTTATCGTGGCCAGATATGTACCTCGTTCATGGTTTTTCACAACCAGCGCAATCAAAACAGCCATGTGGTTCATAAGTCACCACCAAAAGACCGCAGCTTTCTGTAATGATCCAGGTAAAACTCCAGAAGGAAACAGATGACACAGATCACCTCCCCCCCCCGAAAATAAAATACAATAATAAAATTGTGAAGATGTCAACTGAGGCATTAACGTTTACTTACAGAATGATTATTATTACAACCTGCAGATTTCGGATTGCATGTATATATTTATTCACATGTCGTCTTTATAATAATTATAAGCTATAGACGTATAGAAATCCCGTTTTAATCATGCAACAAACAGTTTTTAATAACTTGAACTCAAATCCTTGAGTTTCCTCTTTTCTCTTTTTTCTCCGGAAAGAGAATGTCAAAATAAATATTAAAGACTATATGTGCGAATAAATTTTCACGGTGTCTCATCTGATTTTGGCATCTTTTTTTATGTTTTCTTCTCCTTTAAAGATATAGGTAAACATTCAAACTGTACACTATAAAAAATGAAAACATCTACATGATCATTGCAGTATGATGGCTTTGGTAAACCAAGGGGTAGGCTTGCCAGCGCGGCACAATGACACTGGAGCCTCTAACCAAAGCAAGCGTTTCGGTGGTCCAGTGGTTAGAGTGTCCGCCTCGAGGTCGGGAGATCCAGCTTCAAGCCCTGGGTTTGAAAATGGTACTTGTTGCTGTCTCTCTTTGCGCTCAGCATAGAGAGGTTAGAGCGAAGAAACAGGGCTGGTCGGCCCGGTGTCAGCATCATGTGACTGGGAAGGCGTCATGCTTGGTGTCTTCGGCATGATGTTCTACTGGCGGGAGCACTTTGGTGGCATGCACTTGCCCTGCCACAAGACACACTATATGTGCACACACCAGAAGGATTCTTCGTCGTGATATAACTGAAACATTGCTTAAGTACCACGTTAAACCCCAAGCAGTCACTCACTCACCATAACCAAGGCGGGGGCTATGGCATCATCCAGCTCAAACTGGCCCCCTCTCCGGGATGGTCCCTGCATTGGACGGTCTGCCAGCAACCTACGGATGACCATGGGTTTCTCTCGGATTCTGTCCGGTATCTCCCCCCACCCCAACCCCCGTAATGCTGGGTGCCATCAAACGTATCAGTGTAATATTCTTAAGCACGACGTAAAACACTAGTCCAAAAAACAAAAATACACAAATTCCTGTGGTATTCTAGACACTGGACGTGGCACCGACCTATGCATTTCTATTTTGGCGACAAAAAGACGCCCATGTTATGTAGCGATTCAGTTGGCCTACGTTTGAAGTCTACCATAATGATTAGCGAGCCAGGAATTCAAGGTTCTTTGACACCGCTTATCAGGAAGTTTGCTAATATAACAGCTTACGGATGAACTTTATTTGCAACTGATATTTCTCGCTACCCAATACACTAAGAGTAAATGGCACATGTACATGTCAATGGGGAGGTTAAAGCGTTGTTCAGGTCACAGCTAATCAATAAGCGGTCAATGATTACACGGGTTCAAATCCAGCTCTTACAGGTGAGACAGAAACTTTAAGGATATTCGTAACATGACAAGGGTAGATTAAGGAAGTGCAAACTGCGCAAGCACCAACACCGTATTGTTACTGACAGCGATATCGGAAACCATGAGTGTAAAACAAATGTTCACAATTACATGAAAAAAATTTAATATTGATGTTCTTTCATATATTCCAGATGCTCCCACAGCTCCTGCCACACAAGCTGCAAGTAAGATTAACAAAAACGCCTTATTGGTGAAACAATTATAACTGAATGGTTAAGATGTATGTAGACATTCAGATTGTTCGTTATCGTGGCCAGATATGTACCTCGTTCATGCTTTTTCACAACCAGTGTTCTTAGTCTTAAGGTAACTGTTGTAAGTAGAATGGGGTACGATGGAGTGACAACAGAACCAGTGATGGTGACATAAGCTCAAGTGAAACTGCATTCGACCTTCCCATCACGGATGCCACTGACAAGGGGATTAACTCCCTTGTTAAAGGGAGATATCTCTATTGAATAAGCGTGCAGCACAAACACACAGGATACCACAGTAACCCAAGCCATGGGGCGTGAGCAAGGATAAACTGAGAAAAGGCCGTTGCCATAAAAAAGAACAGTGTAGTATTCTGGTGATACAAGGATGGCCTTGACCTTGTCACAAAAAATTAAATAATGATTCTTTTTATGTATTGTAGACACTGGCGAAACCTCTACTGCAGAAGCTACAGGTAAGATATTAATACAACAAAATTTAATGTCTTGGAGATGTTATCTGTGAAGGCTCAAGATATTTTTATTTTAATAATTTATTTAATTGTTAGTTAACGCCACAGACTTAAGAATTTTGCCCACAGACAATGAGGTGTCACGTTATAATCCCGGTTTTGCCGGTCTGACCGATCCTTTAAGTCATGAGATTCGTACCTGGACAAGGCTAGTGAGGTAACAACTGCATATGCGATATATCTGCAACTGATTTTCCTGCTTACCTGTGACGACAACATCTTATTTAAAAAAAAAAAAAAAAAAAAAAAAAAAAACCAGAACGGTTGTGTTTGGGTGAGGGGTCATGCACAACCGCCAAATGGTCAGGGAGGCCGCGGGTTCGATCCCAGCGCTCGGAGCTTTAGCTGTTTTATATTTTTTTGTTTGGTTAGTGTTTACACCCACACTCAAGAATATTTCACTTATAAGACAGCGGCCAGCATTATGGTGGGAGCAAACTGGGCAGAGCCCGGGGGAAATCCTCGACTATCCGCAGGTTGGTGACAGACCTTCCCCTGAGCTTTGGTTAAGACTCTGTCGGGGAATGTGACGGTGGCTAAAGGGGTGGTTTCTCCGATCACAGGATTCTTGCACCCACAAACCTGTCGATGAAATATTATCGATAGGTAAACACTTGTTACATAAATATCACATAAAGTAAATAAATAAATAAACACACGCTCAGCTGACGGAAATCTTGGAAGTCCTTGTCATACCGTTTGTAATACATGTAAGATACTGATGAAGAATAATCTCATGTGAAGGAAAAGAGGAGAAAAGTAACTTCTACTATGACTGACTTAAGTTTTGTGTCTTGCATTGTCGTGGGAGCAGTCATTGTGTCAATAATCCAGAAAACTGTCTCCTCTAGTGGTGCATCATTGTGCATGAGTAGAAAGGTTCAGGCGTGGGATACACAGAAGCACACGGTCGCCTGTCCTATGCTTTAGCATGACAGACTTCAGTGACAATCCATGATTTGGCTATATTCTAATTTTTTTTATGTGTACTTTACTACCTTTTCGACTTGAAACTGCCTTGCATATCTTGTAAAGAGTCGAGTGTGTCAAAGACTCGCATAATATACCCAAAATGGACTGGGTTCTCTGGGTTACAATGCTGTAACACATCCACGTGGGTTGGTTTGTCCCATAGCGTAGAAATTCCTGCCAAGCGCAATCAAAACAGCCATGTGGTTCATAAGTCACCACCAAAAGACCGCAGCTTTCTGTAATGATCCAGGTAAAACTCCAGAAGGAAACAGATGACTCAGATCACCCCCCTCCCCCCCCAGAAAATAAAATACAATAATAAAATTATGAAAATGTCAACTGAGGCATTGCCGTTTACTTACAGAATGATTATTATTACAACTTGCAGATTTCGGATTGCATGTATATATTTATTCACATGTCGTCTTTATAATAATTATAAGCTATAGACGTATAGAAATCCCATTTTAATCATGCAACAAACAGTTTTTAATAACTTGAACTCAAATCCTTGAGTCTTCCTTTTGTCCAACGTTAAGACGAAACGACGATATCAATGACTACGTCCAATCCCCGAGCCATATAAAAAGGTGATTGGGAATAACGAATACCATTGTAGGGGAAACCGGGCCAAGGCAAGTACAGGCGTCATCTTGGTATCAGTACTGACCACTCATCCCTTTTCTTGTCCATGTCTTCGTTGTAGGTGTAAAATATAGGGAGGCTTGCTCTCAGACCTCAGAATGCGTCAGGGGGCTCGAATGTAAGTTCCCTTATTCTACCTGCGACAAGGGATTGTGTGGTTGCCCAGATGGACAAACATTCACAGCCGGTACCTGTAAAAAAGGTGGGACTCTCTTGTTTTCATCATTATTATAATCAGTGTCTTCATTGTCATTATATGGGCACATACATTATCATCCGTGTCATTATAACTATATTGTAGCGGGAATTGGGAAAATAAATTTTGGATTATAACTTTCATGTCACTTGACTTTATGTTCATGGTTTTTGGAAGTTTCACTGTATTTTCAGTTATGCTGATATTGTTGTCTGAGGGCATTGTACTTAATGCATTAAGTAAATATCTGCTGAAGTTATGATTATTTAACGTCACAAGGAGTCTCAATCCTGTTTTCATCTACATCACGAATGGGCGTCGTTAGGTCCAGGTACGTTTATGTTGATTTATGAGTATTTCCCAACTCTTCGCTTCATTAATGTCAAAATTCAGGGGATCTGTGTTACCACTGTACATAGATAGCTCGATATCTTGTACGTTTACCTTCATTATATGTAGTAAACTGACACATATGGTTCACAGTTCTATCGCGAAATATCACAAGTTTGCCTTCTCGCCATTTTTATACTTTTGTGATAATTAGGGTGTAACTACATTTTACAGACTTTTAGAAATAGGACAAAGATTTTCACACTATCACTTGAAAAGGAATTCATCATTTAATACCTTTGCGTGGAAATTGGTTATAGTTTTAAATTATGTGGATAAACATGTGGACATTGATAACATTGGTGTTTCTATTTTGGCATTAAGGGCAGCCATTTCTTTGAGGTTCTTGATTACGATCGCGATGACGTCATCTGTGTTTGCAACTGTCAAAAATGCCCTGCTGACCTATCAGAATATCTTAATTTTGGTCTTTGGCTCCTCCCACACCATGTGGAAACCTATAAGTAGGCTGATTTTTTAGCGATTGTTAGATTGCCTTGGATTCCATCAGGAATCTACACCAAGCTTCTCTGGTAAGCATCAGAGACAGTTAGATGTATTGATAAAAGTGAGAAAGTTCTTGTTCCCTGAAGTTGGAAACAATACGAGTGCCAACAACAGTGAAATGTGTTCCAATTTAAAGACTCTAAAATAGTTTGACACTTGGTGAGAACTATCCCGAGGAAACCGGGAATCCAGTGTCAGATTTCTGGGAAACAGTCCCAGTCATAAAAATCTGAGAATATCCTGTGTCACGACTCCAAGATTCCTGCTCCAGTGTCCTAAATGTGTAAACTACTTGGAAATTCAGCTATTGACAATTTAGACTTAACATTAGATCACAAACTGACCTTTGAGACCACAACCTGGGAGAGTGACCATGAGACTTTTGGGGACTATGTGTACTAGGTACAGCGCTTAAATGTTCCACACGTCACCTAATGGTTTGGTCTGGTTTTCTTCCTCTTCACAACAAATTATCATGATCCGATTTGCCCGAAATCTGTTGTTGATAAACATTTATTTCATATGAGAAAATCCAGTCTCACATACTGTAACCTGAATCTAACCCGAATCCAGGAATATGGGAATTTCGAGTTCGAACCTTTTGTTGCTAAATGTAAAAAGAGTCTTAGTGTATCATGTGACTTGTCAAAAATGTTAGGCAATATTTGTTGACTTTAGTTTATTGATCACCTATATCAGCGTGTTTCGGGGGTACAAATGACTCGTCTTTCCCTCGGGAACTTCCTAAGTTCACAAACCACCAGTTCCTCCATTTTCACCATCGTTTGTCGAGTCTAATAACTTTTTGTGACACGTTTGTAGACACCCATGTTAATCAGAAAAAGTTGCTTAACATTTTTGACAGATCACGTGATACGGTGGAACTTTACTTACCTTTTGCGATAAAAGAATTCGAACTCGAGACTCCCCTATAGTTGTAATATAAAATCTAAATAGTAGTCGGGGAGTTCAGGGGAGATAACCCCGATTGGCTCAGTCATTTAACAAGTTTTGCTCGGCACCTTAAATACCCCATATGATTAATGTGAGTGTGTGGTGTCGCACTCATTAATGACGACTATATATACCTGAAAAGAAGGCCGAGTGGAAAGACAAGCCTATAAAAATAACGTTTCCGCTACTGTATATTTCTGTTTATTACTAGTCATATAGAAAAGCCGTTTTAACAAACATTTCTTAAATAAATCTCGGTCGAAATAACTGAGTTTGCCTTTTCTTTATATATATATAGATATTTAGAAACCGATAAAAGCGATGAAGATAGGGGCTTTCGTTGGCGTGCCATAGTACCGTGCGATTAACAAATACCCTCTAACAATTGCTGTCGCTGTGTGTTCAAGCCCAACTCTGGCTTTCTTCCACTCTGGTCGACTGCATGAACGACAGGATAACTCTTGGTTGTAATTAATTTGCAAAGATATGAGTGAGGAATTTTGTCGCAAGAGACCCCTCCAGATATTTTGTTCATTTTCTCCTTTTCCGCCCTGAAACAGTTTTGTGGTGAAAGAGAGTAAAATCATGACAATTATGAAACGTAATTTTTTGAAATATTGCACATATGTAGCTCTATACTTCACAAGATTAAGATGAGAAAAATCAAGCAGTTCCAAAGATACCTGATATCTTTTCTAGTTTTAAGAGAGTATCTAAGATTGCAAAGTTTTTTTGTAATTTTGAAAAGAATGCCTTTAGTAATCACTCAAAAAGTCTAAGCGGAAACAAATCTAAAATCTAAATGTCTTTCAGTTAAAGTAATAATTTCTGCACTTGGACGGTAAGACTCCGTTGATTTTTGGCAATAATCATAGCTGGTGTGAATTTAGAACAAGTTTCTATTGATTTTCATTAACACAACGTACATGTTTTCTTAGTATTTTGTAATCAACAGTCTTTTAACTTTCAGAATGTATTGGGATAATTCGGTCAATATTTCAGGCTAGGTGAAGCAAAATACTTAATTTAGTTCAAGAGGGTTCTACATGCTTTGTACGGTTTTAAAACCAATCAATTAAACGATGAAAGACCGTTAAATAATTACACCAAGAAATAAATATGACATTTATTGTTATTTTGTTACTGCATTTCTTTTAGGGCTGTTCCTGGACGAAGACTGTAGAGACACTGATACGATCAGTGTTCCCTGCATGCAATCTGCATGCACGGGTTCATCAAAGAAGGTTTCTAGTCCTGCTCCCAACGAGAAAGTGGGAATTTCCTTTGGTAAAATATTGGGCTGGGCGAATAAAACCATTCTTTTTATTTGATTTTTTTTAGGACTGTTTGTTGGCGACACTTGTACCGGCTCGAATGATTTAATCAATGATCGCTATGCATCCTGCACGGGTTCACCAAAGAAGGTTTCTTGTTCTGACCCCTACGTGAAAGTGAGCACCTTTTGTAAAGCATCGGGCGAGCCGGCTCTGGGAGAGGCTTGTAATAGCGGAGAGACGTGTTACGTTTATGAAGGTGAGCAGGGAGTAGTCAGCAATGGGAAAACCATGTCTTTGCTATTTGATTTATTTATAAGATTTTTTAAACTTAAAATCAGAGCAGCTACGACAGTGTGATAGCTGGCTAACGGTCACGTGTAACCCGGTGAAGTCGACCAATCGGGTCAATTTATCTCGGTTAGAGTTTTCTCCCAACCGCTCATGTAAATACCATAGCACTATGGCCTAAGCACAACGAGGTAAAATGACGCAATGATGTTAACGACAATTTATTACATGTCGCTGGTCGAGTCTCTTGTTAATACTTGAAAGAGAAAAGAGAAATTATTTATACATGTATTTGCTTGGTATTTCACACTTTGGAACGAAATATTTCACTTGTGCGTTTTCCTTCAGGACCCATAAATAAGAACCCTAGTCCAGGCACTTGACCTGCTTCCTGCTCAAAGGAAGCAGGTCAGGCCTGTATGGTGTTATATTTTAATTTAAAAAAAAAACCCGAAGAACCCCACAAAAACAAAAACAAATGAAGTGGATGCTGTCGGTCAAATCCAAGGTGGTATAATTTATTGTCAGTTTTTTCAGCTTTTAGTTTACTGGTACTTCGGCCAAGAAAAGCTATATACATAAAGCGTATTGTTCATGTTATGAAGCAATAAAGAAAAAAGTGTTTTTTTTCAATGTCGGCGTATTCCTCAGAAATTAACTGCAAAAAGTATACCTATGCAAACTATATATATATTAATATGTATGACCACGACCTAGCCCTCCGTTATTTGGAAAGTTTCTCCCGGGCTTTCTCTCCTCCACCATAATGCTGGCGGCCGACATATAAATGGAATATTCTTGAGTACTGCGTTAAACAGAAATGAAATAAATAAATAAATAAATTTATTTGAAAGAGTGTGACGGTCAAACTAATTCTGATGTGTTTTTGTAGGAATTATAGTACAATGTTTGTTTGTTTTATCTTTCACTTACTTCTTCAGATAGGATAGGCGCTTTTCCTGACTTAGCTTCATGTCAGGGCACAGCTGGCAATGAAACGTGTGAGTGTTCTGAAGGCTACATTATGGACGAAAACAGGCCGACATGGTGTAGACAAAGTAAGCAAAATCTACAAGAAGATAATGGCTCAGCAACGGTTTTGTTTCAAAAATTTCTTTTTCGTTTTACTGAGGTTTCTTTCTTCTTATTTATTTATTTTTTTTTTTGGCTGTGTGTCCTCATACGTAGAGTTTTGTTTAACAACATATTTCGTTTGACTGATGATTTTGTATTGCGGATGTTTCACCGAAAGTTGTTTTCATTATTACGGAGGGTTGTTGTATTACAGATGCCTTTGTTTTAGGGTTAGTGAGCCATCGAGGCCTAATGACGGAGGTCCCACTTACCAAGGCGATCGCTATAAGTCCAACTCGTGATGGTTTCCTCTCCTGCCGTACGTGGGAAGGTCTGCCAGGAACCTGTGAATGATCGTAGGTTTCCATGGGCTTTGCCCAATTGACTCCCACCATAATGCGGACCAGTGTCGTATAAGCGACACATTTCTGATCACGACGTAAAACACCAATCAAATAAATAAATAAATACAACGGACGGTTTTACCTATTGCCGATTGTGGTTTTATTGGGGATTTTGTAGTAAGGATAGTTAATTACGACGTCATCCAAGATGTCGCTGTTACCGTGATGAATTAGAAAAAGTGTTTTAATTGCATTTTCTTTGTTCTGATATGGACGTGCAGCATTTCGGGGTTTTGAACTTGTGGTTCACTGACGACAGACAAATGTTGGTAACGATCGTAGAAACGATTGAATATAGAGGACAAGTTGAAAAAACCTGTAACCTGTAATCCACACCGCAAAGCGGGCTGCTTAAATATAAGAGACAACTGTATCTGCAGAAAGCCCTTTAGTTAAGGGCATTAATGGTTCAAATCACAGTTCAGGACGTCAACTGGTAAAATTCCCTTTGCACAAGCACAACTGAAACCTCCAAGCCTGTAATACTGTACTCGCCATTTATGCCACTATTACTACCATCTCGACAACTACTACTTACTACGTCTATTACTTCTTAGCATTTAAAGGAAAAGACCCCGAAAAAATCATAAAAAAAACATATCTGAAAATACATTCACTGATTTTTTCAGAATTTTTTTTCACCAAATTACATGCAGTCAAACGTTTGATGGTATGGTGGGTTTTATGGACCATTTTGATCATATGTGTCAAAAGTGACGCTAAGCATACCTTTCTCTGGTCCTAAAGCAGATCTTATCCGCCTTTCTACACAAAGGAACACATCACAGGAGTACGTTTCACAAGAATTTTATTCAGACCTGAACATGAAGGCGTACAAAGACTTTCGTGACGTCACGGTTGACACACATTGTCAATATGGTCCATATTACCCACCGTACAATCAAATATTTAACTGCATTTAGTCTGGTGAAAAAAAAATCTGAAAAATTCAATGCAGGTATATTTAATTACAGTTTTTCATGATCTCGTCACTCACCATAACTTCGTTTTACGAGGTCTCTTCCTTTAACCACTACTATAACTGTAGCCGATGCTACGACCGTTATAACTTCTACCACTCTACAGCCGTACTACTACTGCTATCATTATATACCATCACTGACTACTATTGTATCTCTACGGCTGCTAACTAACACCTACTTTGTCTTCTTCTTGCTCAACTTGTCGTTACAACTTTCTCTGCGGTTTGATATTTCCATTGTATATAACTACAACTTTTACTGCTGCTATTGACACTTGTTTAGTTGGAACTATTACCGTTACTACTACCATTTACGTAATCTGTTTCTTTCAAGGGACCGTCTCCCTAAACGGTTTGCTTTGGGTTCTGTTTAACTTGTCGCCTGTGTTCAGTGACTCTGTAAAACCATCCACAGTCACTACCAAATTACCTTCCGACATTGGCAGATCACGCTCTGCACATCAAACTGTTGGGCGTAAATATTACTGCAAAGAAAATGCATGTAAAATAGCTTTGCTACTTCATAATGTTCATAGTCCATAAGCTCGTTGTCGACATAATGAACTCACTACGAGTGTGAAGAATTTTATAATGGTAGTACCCCCATCTTTGGGAATAGACAATATTGTCTCTTTATAACGGAATTTCTAATATTACACTAAACCTTGAAACGATTTCAAACATGGCAGTCAGAAACTGGGTTTACAGTATAGTCGATCACAGTTTTTGGTACCTGATGCTGGTCTCCGTGGAAACCTGTTAAACGACGCCTTGATCCAGCATGTTCCTTGCGTTAAAACAAGCTTATGAAATTCAAAGTTATGAATTATAAAAAAGTGTTCAACTGAATGGCAAATATGATTTGCCTGCTGTTAAACTAAAATCCAACCGTACTTACTGAAGTCATGCATGAGCCCAGAGTTATGAAAGTGGCCCCTGCTTAGCGTCATAAGCCGTTAATTACAGGGTGACAGTGGCATTCATGTTTTAAATTTGGAAATGCTCGTGCATATTTCGCTTATGGGAGGGGCATGCGACCAGGCGTGCCCTAGGAGAATCACTGCCGTTCACCTGGAACTTGATAAAACCCCTTTTGAATTACGCGAACCAGCGAGAGCTGGATTCGAGCTTGCGACTTTGTGATCCTCAGACGATTAGCAGCGAAAAAAAAACAAAAACCGTTCAGTATACTTTGAGCTTTGGGATGGTATCTGAGGCAATGTAATGCTCACTGTATTTAGGCAGTTATCAACAGAAAATAAGCAATCTCTTACTAGATTATTCGAACTAAGGCATGTAATGCTCGCCATAACCTGGCCTTCGTCATAACGAAAAATAAAACAATAACTGGCCGTGCCGACTGGGGAAAGTACCATAATTACGTCCCAGTCCTCAAGTACCGATGCCAGAAAATCTTTAAAATATATATATTATATATTGACTAATGAGCTTAGGTGTTCGAGTCCAGTTCCCATTTGTTCGGCTGCAGCCATGTATGTATGTGGCGAAGTGCCGTGTTTTTTTACGGGTTACCATCATTTTGATAATTGCAAAAATTGGGAGTGTGACCTAAAACATCCAGGGAATAAATGAATCAGTGCACATATGTATACAAATTTTATCAGAAGTCTGTGGTTGGACACGGTAGTTGTTTTGCTTTCCCAACAGAAACGGTTGGCGACACCTGTGCAGGAGATAATCACTGCCAGAAGAAAAACCAGAATTGCTCGACCGGAAGTGATACCAAATGTCAGTGTGTGGAGAACACTGATTTGGTCGACGGAGAGTGTCAAGGTAAGAAGAATTCGGCTTGAAAACAAGAGTAGGAAAATTAACGAATCACGTTAACAACAGACAAGATAACAGAGAGAGATAGTGTGTACTGAATCCGATCAAGCTTGCATAAGTTTGGACCAAGTACAAGGATTATGTCTTGACACATATATAGATACAAATGTGAAGTGGCTGACCTCCACGTAATGGCAAACAAAAATAAACAAATAAATAAATACAGGTTGTTTACTAGGTAGAGTAAAAGACATGTGGCCTAAAAGTACACCCGGTCACGCAAGAGAATTTTTAGCAGGAGCACAATAGATGGATAGAATACCGAGTGACCACGTCACAGGTTTATATCTTTCCCCATTTGAGGCCGTGAAAACACCATGTGCGTTTTACCGACATCTCCTATGAACGTGTGATTTTGAGTCGAGAGCTATCTGTGGCAAGGCGGACAAATCATTACCTAATGACGATGATTTTTGGGGTCTTTTATATTTACACTCGTAATTCAGATAGTATTCCCACAGGTGTACCAGCTGCATGTGTCCAGGGGAGTTCAATGACTTTGTATTACAAGGCTGTACCAACGTACTGTGTTCTTTGTAGTCCAGGGTAGGGTTAGTGAAGGGGAAGAGTGTGACAACGACCCTAACGCCGTCTATGTAGACCAGGCAAACACCTGCAGTATTGGACTGAAGTGTGGACACTGCCCAGAAGACACAGGCAACGACAAGAAATGCTTGAAGATTACTGGTAAGCTTGTAGTCCCTGCTTTGTACATCTACCGGGCCAGTTACAACGTAATGTAATAATACAATGCATTGGTCGTGAGTTGAAGACCAGCTCCTGCCGATTTTGTTGACGTGGGAATGCTTGTGAGCAACCTGCGAATGGTCATGTGTTTCAGTTGGATTCTAACCGGTTTCCTCCCACCATAATTGTGGCCGCCGTCCTATATGTGAAATTTTTTTGTGTGCGGAGTAAAACTCCAGCTGAAGAATAAATATATGAATAAATTAATTAATAAAACACCCGGAATGTAGCGCTTAATTTGCAAAGTAATTAAAAAATATCCGGGTAATTTTATACCCGGATTTTATTTTATTTATGTAGCATCTGGTAATTCAGCTCGTTTCATTGGCTATGCTTGGACAATTTGTTGAATGTGAAGATGTCAGGTTGGGCCACATCAGACTTCATGACAATCATCTTCTCCATCCGATCACTTTAACACTTTGTAATCTATGGATGGTCGTGGGTTTCCCCCGGGCTCTGTCCAGTTTCCTCCCACCATTTTACAGGCAGCCATCGTATAAGTGAAATATTCTTGAGTGCCTCTAGTAAGTTTACCTCGGTTAAGATTTTATACTATTTACCTGTTGATGTAAATACTGGAATATTACCATTCTTATGCACAGAAAACAGAACCATAGGTAGAAACGCAAGTCAGTGCAAAACCAAAAACAAAGTGTTTGTGTTGTTTTATTAGAAATTGTATTAAACCAGCTGTCAAGTGGTATAAAACATCAGTGTAGATTTTATTCTGTCGCTCTCATTGTCTCAGTGGTGTAAGACGTTAGAGACGACAAAGAAAACGTGACACACTTTCTAATCCAAAACCTGCTGACTGGTATTCTTCCAGTCCTCGACCATCTGACCCCCGTGATCCAAAGCCACACAGAGAATTGATTACGACAAACGTCCAGTTTCCTCCAGTCCCCGAACAAATGACGCCCGTGATCCATAGCCACACAGAAAACTGATAAAGTCAAATGTCTTATTTCCTCCAGTCAACGACCTTCTGAAGGTCGTGGCCCAAAATCACACAGAAAATTAATAAAGCCAAATATCTACTTTTCTCTCATCCCCAACCTTCTGAAGACCGTGACCCAAAGTCACACAAAATACTGATAAA
The DNA here is from genome assembly GCA_016165875.1 of Acanthopleura granulata. NCBI lineage: Eukaryota > Metazoa > Mollusca > Polyplacophora > Chitonida > Chitonidae > Acanthopleura > Acanthopleura granulata. Next base: position 14,192,548 of record JABBOT010000011.1, on the reverse strand, counting down.
GCCAAATGTCTAGTTTCCTCCAGTCCCCGACCTTCTGATGAACGTTACCCAACGTTACACAGAAAACTGGATAAGGCACCGTGTACAGGATCCACCAGTCCCCCTTATGATGCCAGTGATCGAAATGTCTTGTTTCCTCCAGTCGATGACATTCTGACGTGTGGCATCAAGTCAGACGGAACAAAAGTTAGAGCAACAGAGTCTGGTTTCCTCCAGCCCTAGACCTCAAAATTCTTGTAAAATCCCAACCATGTAACTCATTAAATGTAAACGTTCTGGTTCTGTTTTAGTGCCCACGACAGTGCCCACGACAGTGCCCACGACTACAACTAAAAGCGCAGGTAAGCATTAACTGCCACTAGGTAATCGGAACATCTGCGTGAAGCAATCTGTGCATTTAAGTGGGTAAAGATAAATGTTTGATCTGGCCAAGGGACTCAAGTAATTTAATTGTGAGCCTTGAACGCTGCAGGCCTGACAACACTCCTACCTTGAGACACCTTCTCTCAAATTTTTGATACGGGTTGACCGATGAAATATTTCGGCAAAATGAAAAAAATATGAAAAAGAAGATAGTTGGTATGGGTCAAAATCAGTCAGTGAAATACAAGTGAACCTTTACTTATCACTACTTTTGACCTTCATGAAAAGCACAGATAATTCTTGATCAGTCTGCTAATTACGACATGGTGCAGTAAAATCGCAAGGTAAGTTGATCAAGGGAGGTAACTCTGCTGCCGTAACTTTACAACGAGAGGAATTAACAAAATGTCTTCACAACATGTTTGCCGGTAGTTCGCGGAATGATCAAAAGTTCAGAATTTGCTCGAAGTTGTAATGTCAGAGATTTGGAATTAAGTTCATTGGACCTTCTTCTCATTCTGTTTGTACCCGCAGCTACAGCAGTTGGTCCTGCGGTTCTGAGTTTTCTGACAGCCATCTCTTTTGGAATCCTTGGAATAAAAATGAATTAGACGTCACTGCGAAGTGTTGGTACTGCATTCTCTCACTTGTTTGCATGCCACTTGAAGAAATTGTTTATTTTTTGTTTATTTTTACAAATCAACTATGGACGACACCATAGAATTACAGCCAATTTAATACTGCAATTGCTCTATGTAGTTGTATGTACATGTATTAAATTCATCAGGTGTTTCATGTATTTGTGGGTAAAAAAAATTGGCAAAATATATATTTTTTTTTCTTTTTAAGTTTCATTGCAAGTGATGATAAACCATTGCTGCTGAGTAGGGATCTCTGTAGTTTTCTATTTTCTATTTTATTTTAACATTCATTTTTTTTAACGAAATATACATGCTTTGCTGTGAAAAGGCGTGACAATACATTGTGTTGAATAAGCACATTGCAACAACTAGTAGGCGTACTTATTTTTTTTTCACAAGTGAGCTTGTAATCTTGTTATGTATGAAGTGGAATGACAGTTTCACAAGTTAACAGAACTGTGATCAGTATATGGCTATTTGTTTGATGAAGTATACTTTGGAAAGAGTCACTGAAAGACAAATATGGCATACCAGTTCTGTTGAGGTTCGTATTTTGCTACCTCGTGTATCTTCGTAAGGTTCTAGCCAAAGCCACATTTTAATGACGTTTTCTTATTAATCTTTTTTAATTGTGTGTGAGTGTTTTCATCCGTTGAAAATGTTGAGTGACAAATATCCATCTCCGGAAGGAAACTAACAGTAAAAAGAAGTTCAAAACTTTCCAACGAACATATAAATCAGATGAAAAGCATGACTCGTGATATTTTTGAATGTATATTTCTTTCGCTAAATGGAATTAAACAAAAAAAAAACGGACACACAAATAACTGGCTCTGAAAAATATATGCGCTATTTTCTAATCTAATACAGGCATCAACTGATATTTTTTAGTGAAATTCCGAATTAGAGATTTCTGAATTATGTGATTATACGTCGTTGTTTGGTGTCCTGTATGTTGATGGAAGTATAACTATAGAGGAACAACTATAGCATCATTTACATTAAAATAATAGCCTAACAGTTTAAATAAGTAACTTGTTATGAAGTAGACTCGATCCTTTCGCAACGAGGCGTTTGCTTCAAACTTTGTCATTTCGATGTTTGCCACCAAACAAATCGACTTTAATCTTTAACAAATTCCCAAACTTCGTACAAACCAATTATCGAATAAGTATATTGGCCAATTTCATTGTAATATTTGTCGCACTTCTATTCCAGCTTTCTATTCCAATTGCATATGCGTGCTTGCGTTTTGGAATTATGCAAATATACTGTGATAATCCGTTTACGGTATTTGTTTTTATTATGGCAGAATAGACGAACCTACAAGTTATTCTAAGATACGTGTTGAGTTATTTCTATCTAAAATTAGGCCAGATTTGACCATGTGTTCAAAAATGTTCATTCCAAACCCCTGCAGAAGAACGGATAATTGTATCAGAAGAATGCTGGGTTGGGTTTATAAGACTACAGAATGAAAAGCCAGAGCAGGGAAGAATGTGCGAGTTGGCAAATGGCCACAAGTAACAAGTGAAGTACGGTTTTAGCCGACTGCCTACACCGCGAACTGATTTCGGACACCTTTAACTGTGAAAGACGATAAAATAACACTTGGTGGTTGTCTTTTTCATTCTAAGTTTTCTATGATTGTGCACCATTTTAGCAAAAACGTGGAAGGCGGGAGGTCCGGGTTTGATCGCGGGTCGGGTCATACCAACGACTTTAAAAGCGGTACTTGTTGCCGCCTCGAGTGGTTTATAGACCAAGGTACCAGGAGTGGTCGGCCCGGTAACAGTATTATGTGACTGGGTGGGCGGCACTGGGCACAGTGGCGACAGCACACTGGTGGTGTGGATTCGCCCGGGCACAGGAAGACATAGTATATGTACACTCTAAGGACTCCTCGTCGTCATATACACAACAAAACGTCCCATAAATCTTTGAAGTAGAATGCTTCTTGAAATTCCTTCAACTTGATTACTTCGGTCATGTTAATGATGACGACTGTTAAATGTGTTTTCTCGGAACACGTGTATACAACGGGCTCTGTGAACAGTGCATTCCTGTAATATTGCTAATACAGTACAGCTGTAGTTGGATCTACTAAACCTATATGTTGTACTGCTTCATATCAGGCCGTATACCCACACAACAAACTGGTAAAACGAATCAATCAGAATGAAGAGCTTTTTCGGACGACTTTTCTTGAATTAATACAGGTACTTCAGCCAAAAACGCCCCGTTTTCACGAACCCCTTGCCACTGATCGGCCCGAGGATTTGAGGTATACCTGGTGAAGGTCAGTCCTTTGACTGATATCCCAGATCCCGTCATTAAAATGCCAGACCAACATAACATTAGGTACAATTTCTTCAGTACGGTGATAAACACCAATCTATACTTCAACCCTATATGTAATATAGGGGCCTCCGTAGCTCAGTTGGTTAGCGTGCTGGCGCAGCGTAATAAAACAGAAGCCTTCCACCATTGTGGTCGCAGTGAGTTCAAGTCCAACACATGCTGGCCTCCTCTCCGGCCGCACGTGGGAAGGTCTCCCAGGAACCTACGGATTGTCTTGGGTTCCCACGGGGCTCTGTCCGGTTTCCTCCCACCAAAATGCTGACCGACGTCTTATAAGTGAAATATTCTTGAGTACGGCGTAAAACACCAATCAAATGGCATCTTATATTTTGTCGTATAAGTTGATTCATATATGCATCCGGCATGCAGGATAAACATGCGTAATTCGACCATGTGAAGGGTGAACATCGAAAAAGCAATATTCAAAATACAGATGAAATCACAAGACGGAACATGGCAAGATTGACAGTAGATTAAGCCAAAGCCAAAGTGTCATTTTCTTAAATATTGTGTGGTGGAAAAAGTAACACTAGATAAGGGTTTGTACCCTGCCCTGGAATAGGAAATTTGTTGATTTCCCCGATATCCTTGTTCGAGGCGTCTTAATGACTAACAACAGCTGACGACGCACGTGTACCTGCTTGCGTTCGGTCAAGGCCACGTGGTCTGCAGTAATTTCCCAAAAGTTGGTGGTTTTTGGTGGGCACAGCCGATAAAACTAGTGGATCAAGACCTACATGTACATAGCTTTGCTTACAGCTTGTCGACCAGAATGACATGTAAACAAAATACAAACAAATACAAAAACAAAATACACAAAAAAGTCAGCATCTTTCTTTGAAATTATCTCATCATTAATAATAATAAAAATATTTTCTTTTCTAAACTTTTTCCTGTTCTGGTCTGGAAAATGCCATAATTTCTGTGTGTTGACACACTTGTGTACAATACTTACTCGTTGCTGCTTTGGTTTACCAAACTATTTCGATCGATGCGATCAGATTTCTGTTTGATTGGTTATAGATACCAGTAGATTTTGCAGGAAATTGTGCAACACAGCTGCTGTATGGGTTTCGACTTGATCCCAATTCACTTCTAGACGCTAAAATGGACCACGCCAGTCATACATCAAGATAAATGTCATCTGTTTGACTTTGGATATCGGGTTTGTAGATTACCGGCAGTGTGATCGCGATTGCCTAAGCTGGCGGGTTGAGCCCGGGGAAGGATCGTGACTGAAGTAAAAGGGTTTCTGTCAATGTCAATAATAATTCCTGACTCTTTGAAACACGTGAAAATTATTCCGGTGAGCTTGAAAAACTAGTAAATTATCGGTCAATACCCGGTCTACCACCGTTCAGTAAAATATTACAGAGATTAATTGTGAGGCAAATTACTTATTTATTTATTTATTTGATAGGTGTTTTACGCCGTACTCAAGTATATTTCACTTCTACGACGTCGGTCAGCATTATGGTGTGAAGAAACCGGTCAGATCCCGGGGGAAATCCACGACCATCCGCAGGTTGCTGGCAGGCCTTCCCACTTATGGCCGGAGAGAAAGCCAGCATGAGCTGGTCTTGAACTCACGGCGACTGCATTGGTGGGAGGCTTGGGCTCATTGTGCCGCAATAGCGCGCTAACCGACTGAGCCACGGAGGCCAAGGAGCTAAGTAATGTTCTAGAGTGGCAATACGCAAATCGTCTCTCATTAAATGTAAATGAAACAAAATATCTTATACAAATTTCAGCCAGTGTTCCACATTTGACCATAAACTCTATATCATCCATGAAGATGAATTCCTGGGTATTACTATAAATGACAAACTCTCCTGGTAATCGCACTTAAATTATACTAGTAAAAAGATATCCAGAAATATTGCTATTGTACATCACATCAAAAATATTGTCAATAAAATACATTATACATTATGTATTTTTCTCTTCATTACCCTTATTTCTATTATGCAAAGCCTTTATAGGAGGATACATTTCCAAGTCATCTTAAACCCCTGTATCTTTTCCAAACACGAGCTCTCAGAGTGAGAACTATCACCTAGACTTCAACGCACTGAACCTGTATTTATGAAGTTAAAAAGACTTGACATCTTTAAGCTAAACGATTTCTGTGTAGTCTTACAAGCTCAGAAATTCACACATTACCCATACAAGCTATCTGCCAACTTTCGTCACCAATTCAGAAGACGGAATGAAATACACTGTCATCCTACAAGATCGAATCTCCACAACCTCTACCAACCTTTCTTTCACTCAACCTCAGCCAGCCACCCTTTAAAACGCACCTGTATCCGAAAATGGAATAAACTCTTACCTCCGCTTAAATCTATTTCTTCAAGATCACTACTTTCAGGTAAATAAAAGAATTTCTCCTGGGAAATAATTAACCCCGTTTTTCCCACGTTAAAGAGATATATATATATATGATGTATGTATATCATTTTATGCATATAGGATGTTCTCATGTGAATATATGTACTTTCGCCTGTAGATTATGATCTGTATATTTTATGTACGCAGTTCTTCAATTTTATTTATCTTGAGATGGAACAAGCTCACTGAGCTTTACTCTCAGAAGTAACTTGGACTATACTAACTTACACTGATTCCACAATTTTTATACTTTTGTTGTTTATATTTATCACAAAATATTTACAAAACACGCCGGTGAATAAAAAATTGAAAATTGAAGAAATAGAGCAATAACGGTGTTTCTGTATATGCACCATTTTGGAGTGCTATGTGTGGTAAAACATGTCACAGAGCAATTCAGAATCAAGATCAACAAGGATGACAATTCAAAGAAAGTATCCACGGAGACAATTTACTGTTTATATCAGCACAACACTAAACGATTATGCATTTTGTAGAGATCAGCATCAGCCAATAACATGCGAGCTTTGTTGAAGAATTTCGCAACAAAACCACCCAATGACGTGGTTTGTTGTTGAAACCATGGCAGTGAGCAAATACACAAACGTACAACGCGAAGCTGTCTTGGTGATTTTAGGAGACAAACAAAACTTTGCATTTAGAAATACCTACATATGTCGGGTATAAGGGTCCTTCGGCAATCGCAATTGTGACTATAGGGAGATATTAAACTTTGGTTTAGTTTAGTGTCTGAAAAAATTCGAGATCCATGATGACAATTAAGGTAAGAAAGGAATTTCTTTTTTCTGTCAGAAAGTATTTTATCCCAGAAACTGTCATTCTTTTGTTGTCAGCGTTGAAAACTGATTTTGACATATTTTAGTAAAAAAATTCAAATGAAACATTAAAAGTACATTAAATGCAGCCTTGGAAATTTTCTTTTATAATGGTTTAAGACTAATCTACGATCGTTAATGTAAAACTAATTTATGAATATGAAACTAATCAAAACAGATTATTAATGCGTAACGTTTACTTCAGATAATGTTTTCAAAGTTTAGTTTCAACTATTGAAAACGTGCATATTTATTTTTCAAAATCTTGAAATGACCGATGCGTTCTTGCTTCAATCAGTAGTGTCAGAGAACAGAGACGTCGTGTTGTGGTGAGATTACTGGTCGGAATAGACGAAAAACAATAAGAACTACGGAGACTTTCATATACACCGCTGTTTATTGTCACAGCATAAATGTTCTGAAAACAGAACATAAAAATACAAAATATATCACACCTTAGTGACCACAGAATGCACTATTCATGTCCAAACAATGCGTTGTTTCCTTTAAATATCACTATGTCTCTACACCTTTTACAGTTAAAAGATAAACCCGTCACCCACGCGTAAATATTCCTAATTTTCCCTCAAGTAACAAAACATCAAATTTAAGACAAATGTTTTTTCTTTATAATCATGACAAACAAATTCCACTATAACCATAATACAAAGATATAAAATACATACTCTGAAATAGGTTTTATTTGTCGCATGTTGAACTCACAGCGACTGCACTGATGGGAGGCTTGGGGTCATTGTGCCGCGATAGCGCGCTAACCGACTGAGCCACGGAGGCCAAGGAGCTAAGTAATATTCTGGAGTAGCAATACGCATATTGCCTCTCATTAAATGTAAATGAAACAAAATATCTGATACAAATTTCAGCCAGTGTTCCACATTTGACCATAAACTCTATAAAACTCGATATCATCCATGAAGATAAATCCCTGGGTATTACTATAAATGACAAAGATCGCACTTAATTTAAACAAGTAAAAAGATATCCAGAAATATTGCTATTGTGCATCATATCAAAAATATTGTCAATAAAAAACATTATACATTATGTATTTTTTTCTTCATTACCCTTATTTCTATTATGCAAAGCCTTTATAGGAGGATACATTTCCAAGTCATCTTAAACCCCTGTATCTTTTCCAAACACGAGCTCTCAGAGTGAGAACTATCACCTAGACTTCAACGCACTGAACCTGTATTTATGAAGTTAAAAAGACTTGACATCTTTAAGCTAAACGATTTCTGTGTAGTCTTACAAGCTCAGAAATTCACACATTACCCATACAAGCTATCTGCCAACTTTCGTCACCAATTCAGAAGACGGAATGAAATACACTGTCATCCTACAAGATCGAATCTCCACAACCTCTACCAACCTTTCTTTCACTCAACCTCAGCCAGCCACCCTTTAAAACGCACCTGTATCCGAAAATGGAATAAACTCTTACCTCCGCTTAAATCTATTTCTTCAAGATCACTACTTTCAGGTAAATAAAAGAATTTCTCCTGGGAAATAATTAACCCCGTTTTTCCCACGTTAAAGAGATATATATATATATGATGTATGTATATCATTTTATGCATATAGGATGTTCTCATGTGAATATATGTACTTTCGCCTGTAGATTATGATCTGTATATTTTATGTACGCAGTTCTTCAATTTTATTTATCTTGAGATGGAACAAGCTCACTGAGCTTTACTCTCAGAAGTAACTTGGACTATACTAACTTACACTGATTCCACAATTTTTATACTTTTGTTGTTTATATTTATCACAAAATATTTACAAAACACGCCGGTGAATAAAAAATTGAAAATTGAAGAAATAGAGCAATAACGGTGTTTCTGTATATGCACCATTTTGGAGTGCTATGTGTGGTAAAACATGTCACAGAGCAATTCAGAATCAAGATCAACAAGGATGACAATTCAAAGAAAGTATCCACGGAGACAATTTACTGTTTATATCAGCACAACACTAAACGATTATGCATTTTGTAGAGATCAGCATCAGCCAATAACATGCGAGCTTTGTTGAAGAATTTCGCAACAAAACCACCCAATGACGTGGTTTGTTGTTGAAACCATGGCAGTGAGCAAATACACAAACGTACAACGCGAAGCTGTCTTGGTGATTTTAGGAGACAAACAAAACTTTGCATTTAGAAATACCTACATATGTCGGGTATAAGGGTCCTTCGGCAATCGCAATTGTGACTATAGGGAGATATTAAACTTTGGTTTAGTTTAGTGTCTGAAAAAATTCGAGATCCATGATGACAATTAAGGTAAGAAAGGAATTTCTTTTTTCTGTCAGAAAGTATTTTATCCCAGAAACTGTCATTCTTTTGTTGTCAGCGTTGAAAACTGATTTTGACATATTTTAGTAAAAAAATTCAAATGAAACATTAAAAGTACATTAAATGCAGCCTTGGAAATTTTCTTTTATAATGGTTTAAGACTAATCTACGATCGTTAATGTAAAACTAATTTATGAATATGAAACTAATCAAAACAGATTATTAATGCGTAACGTTTACTTCAGATAATGTTTTCAAAGTTTAGTTTCAACTATTGAAAACGTGCATATTTATTTTTCAAAATCTTGAAATGACCGATGCGTTCTTGCTTCAATCAGTAGTGTCAGAGAACAGAGACGTCGTGTTGTGGTGAGATTACTGGTCGGAATAGACGAAAAACAATAAGAACTACGGAGACTTTCATATACACCGCTGTTTATTGTCACAGCATAAATGTTCTGAAAACAGAACATAAAAATACAAAATATATCACACCTTAGTGACCACAGAATGCACTATTCATGTCCAAACAATGCGTTGTTTCCTTTAAATATCACTATGTCTCTACACCTTTTACAGTTAAAAGATAAACCCGTCACCCACGCGTAAATATTCCTAATTTTCCCTCAAGTAACAAAACATCAAATTTAAGACAAATGTTTTTTCTTTATAATCATGACAAACAAATTCCACTATAACCATAATACAAAGATATAAAATACATACTCTGAAATAGGTTTTATTTGTCGCATGTTGAACTCACAGCGACTGCACTGATGGGAGGCTTGGGGTCATTGTGCCGCGATAGCGCGCTAACCGACTGAGCCACGGAGGCCAAGGAGCTAAGTAATATTCTGGAGTAGCAATACGCATATTGCCTCTCATTAAATGTAAATGAAACAAAATATCTGATACAAATTTCAGCCAGTGTTCCACATTTGACCATAAACTCTATAAAACTCGATATCATCCATGAAGATAAATCCCTGGGTATTACTATAAATGACAAAGATCGCACTTAATTTAAACAAGTAAAAAGATATCCAGAAATATTGCTATTGTGCATCATATCAAAAATATTGTCAATAAAAAACATTATACATTATGTATTTTTTTCTTCATTACCCTTATTTCTATTATGCAAAGCCTTTATAGGAGGATACATTTCCAAGTCATCTTAAACCCCTGTATCTTTTCCAAACACGAGCTCTCAGAGTGAGAACTATCACCTAGACTTCAACGCACTGAACCTGTATTTATGAAGTTAAAAAGACTTGACATCTTTAAGCTAAACGCTTTCTGTGTAGTCTTACAAGCTCAGAAATTCATACATCACCCATACAAGCTCCCTGTCAACTTTCGTCACCAATTCAGAAGACGGAATGAAATACACTGTCATCCCACAAGATCGAATCTCCACAACCTCTACCAACCTTTCTTTCACTCAACCTCAGCCAGCCACCCTTTAAAACGCACCTGTATCCGAAAATGGAATAAACTCTTACCTTCGCTTAAATCTATTTCTTCAAGATCACTACTTTCAGGTAAATTAAAGAATTTCTCCTGGGAAATAATTAACCCCGTTTTTCCCACGTTAAAGAGATATATATATATGATGTATGTATATCATTTTATACATATAGGATGTTCTCATGTGAATATATGTACTTTCGCCTGTAGATTATGATCTGTATATTTTATGTACGCAGTTCTTCAATTTTATTTATCTTGGGATGGAACAAGCTCACTGAGCTTTACTCTCAGATGTAACTTGGACTATACTCACTTGAACTGATTCTACATTTTATATACTTTTGTTGTTTATATTTATCACAAAATATTTGCAAAATACATTGTTGAATAAAAAATTGAAAATTGAAGAAATAGAGCAATAACGGTGTTTCTGTATATGCACCATTTTGGAGTGCTATATGTGGTAAAACATGTCACAGAGCAATTCAGAATCAAGATCAACAAGGTTTACAATTCAAAGAAAGTATCCACGGAGACAATTTACTGTTTATATCAGCACAACACTAAACAATTATGCATTTCGTAGAGATCAGCATCAGCCAATAACATGCGAGCTTTGTTGAAGAATTTCGCAACAAAACCACCCAATGACGTGGTTTGTTGTTGAAACCATGGCAGTGAGTAAATACACAAACGTACAACGCGAAGCTGTCTTGGTGATTTTAGGAGGCAAACAAAACTTTGTATCTAGAAATACCTACATATGTCGGGTATACGAGTCCTTCGGCAATCAGAATTGTGGCTACAGGGAAAAATTAAACTTTGGTTTAGTTTAGTGTCTGAAAAATTCGAGATCCATGATGACAATTAAGGTAAGAAAGGAATTTCTTTTTTCTGTCAGAAAGTATTTTATCCCAGAAACTGTCATTCTTTTGTTGTCAGCGTTGAAAACTGATTTTGACATATTTTAGTAAAAAAATTCAAATGAAACATTAAAAGTACATTAAATGCAGCCTTGGAAATTTTCTTTTATAATGGTTTAAGACTAATCTACGATCGTTAATGTAAAACTAATTTATGAATATGAAACTAATCAAAACAGATTATTAATGCGTAACGTTTACTTCAGATAATGTTTTCAAAGTTTAGTTTCAACTATTGAAAACGTGCATATTTATTTTTCAAAATCTTGAAATGACCGATGCGTTCTTGCTTCAATCAGTAGTGTCAGAGAACAGAGACGTCGTGTTGTGGTGAGATTACTGGTCGGAATAGACGAAAAACAATAAGAACTACGGAGACTTTCATATACACCGCTGTTTATTGTCACAGCATAAATGTTCTGAAAACAGAACATAAAAATACAAAATATATCACACCTTAGTGACCACAGAATGCACTATTCATGTCCAAACAATGCGTTGTTTCCTTTAAATATCACTATGTCTCTACACCTTTTACAGTTAAAAGATAAACCCGTCACCCACGCGTAAATATTCCTAATTTTCCCTCAAGTAACAAAACATCAAATTTAAGACAAATGTTTTTTCTTTATAATCATGACAAACAAATTCCACTATAACCATAATACAAAGATATAAAATACATACTCTGAAATAGGTTTTATTTGTCGCATGTTGAACTCACAGCGACTGCACTGATGGGAGGCTTGGGGTCATTGTGCCGCGATAGCGCGCTAACCGACTGAGCCACGGAGGCCAAGGAGCTAAGTAATATTCTGGAGTAGCAATACGCATATTGCCTCTCATTAAATGTAAATGAAACAAAATATCTGATACAAATTTCAGCCAGTGTTCCACATTTGACCATAAACTCTATAAAACTCGATATCATCCATGAAGATAAATCCCTGGGTATTACTATAAATGACAAAGATCGCACTTAATTTAAACAAGTAAAAAGATATCCAGAAATATTGCTATTGTGCATCATATCAAAAATATTGTCAATAAAAAACATTATACATTATGTATTTTTTTCTTCATTACCCTTATTTCTATTATGCAAAGCCTTTATAGGAGGATACATTTCCAAGTCATCTTAAACCCCTGTATCTTTTCCAAACACGAGCTCTCAGAGTGAGAACTATCACCTAGACTTCAACGCACTGAACCTGTATTTATGAAGTTAAAAAGACTTGACATCTTTAAGCTAAACGCTTTCTGTGTAGTCTTACAAGCTCAGAAATTCATACATCACCCATACAAGCTCCCTGTCAACTTTCGTCACCAATTCAGAAGACGGAATGAAATACACTGTCATCCCACAAGATCGAATCTCCACAACCTCTACCAACCTTTCTTTCACTCAACCTCAGCCAGCCACCCTTTAAAACGCACCTGTATCCGAAAATGGAATAAACTCTTACCTTCGCTTAAATCTATTTCTTCAAGATCACTACTTTCAGGTAAATAAAAGAATTTCTCCTGGGAAATAATTAACCCCGTTTTTCCCACGTTAAAGAGATATATATATATGATGTATGTATATCATTTTATGCACATAGGATGTTCTCATGTGAATATATGTACTTTCGCCTGTAGATTATGATTTGTATATTTTATGTACGCAGTTCTTCAATTTTATTTATCTTGGGATGGAACAAGCTCACTGAGCTTTACTCTCAGATGTAACTTGGACTATAGTCACTTGAACTGATTCTACATTTTATATACTTTTGTTGTTTATATTTATCACAAAATATTTGCAAAATACATTGTTGAATAAAAAATTGAAAATTGAAGAAATAGAGCAATAACGGTGTTTCTGTATATGCACCATTTTGGAGTGCTATGTGTGGTAAAACATGTCACAGAGCAATTCAGAATCAAGATCAACAAGGATGACAATTCAAAGAAAGTATCCACGGAGACAATTTACTGTTTATATCAGCACAACACTAAACGATTATGCATTTTGTAGAGATCAGCATCAGCCAATAACATGCGAGCTTTGTTGAAGAATTTCGCAACAAAACCACCCAATGACGTGGTTTGTTGTTGAAACCATGGCAGTGAGCAAATACACAAACGTACAACGCGAAGCTGTCTTGGTGATTTTAGGAGACAAACAAAACTTTGCATTTAGAAATACCTACATATGTCGGGTATAAGGGTCCTTCGGCAATCGCAATTGTGACTATAGGGAGATATTAAACTTTGGTTTAGTTTAGTGTCTGAAAAAATTCGAGATCCATGATGACAATTAAGGTAAGAAAAGCATTCTTTTCTCCTGTGAGGAAGTATTTTATCCCAGAAACTGTCATTCTTTTGTTGTCAGCGTTGAAAACTGATTTTGACATATTTTAGTAAAAAAATTCAAATGAAACATTAAAAGTACATTAAATGCAGCCTTGGAAATTTTTTATAATATTTTAAAACTAATCTACGATCATTGATATGAAACTAATCTATGAATGTAAAACTAATCCATATATGTAACATATTCTAGACTCCCCGCTAACATATCCCTATTTGTGGCCAATTTGGTTTCTATAATCAAAGGAATCAGGCACACATGAACCCGGTGGTGCACAAATAAACGTAAGAGGGGTTGAAATAAATTGTAAATCCACAAGTCTTAATGACAAAATACAGAGTTGTGCATTGATAAATATTGATGTGATTTGTACAAACATAACCGCCAGCTTTGCAAACATTTTGAAGAAGAAAAATACATATGTGGCTTTCGTGCACAGACATCTTATTGATTACATAAAGCTGGATGCTGGTGACATCCTGAAATTTTATGATAATGGGAATAATGTTGCGTGTTTTTCTTTTTTCTTTTTGATTTGTGATGAATTCGAGCCATATTGGATTCGAACATTTTGTTTTACCGACAAGATGCCTATCGGATACACTGAGAACAACGCTGTGTTCAAATGGGTTAGGGATATGCTTTCGAAGAAATGAAACTTACGCCTTCCAGGCGATGAAGTTTAAGCATGTCCAAGACTTCAAGCTTCTTCTTTTTCCCCTTTCAGTGTTTCATTGCTTTTATTTCACCAGCGTGGATTTCACGACTATACTAGTATTTGAACATATTGTTGTTTTTCTTCAAAATGTCAGGTGATATTTATTTTTTCCTGTATATGTGCTTTCTATGTAAAAACAAAAAAGAAATGTGGAGAGAAAACAGCGTTGCTTTCTATAAGAGCCCGGTGAATACTAGTGGCACGCCGTTGTCAGTTGAACGCATGGAATTTCTGGGTCAGAGTTGCGGCTAGCTTTACCGCACCAGGTAGTCCCTTTGACAAGTAGACTGGCTGAGCGTATTTGCAGCCTTGATAGAGCCATCGTCAGGATAGCGAAGCTTTCATGACGGCAATTTTACTGTGACTTGAACGCAGGAATTTGATTAATTCTTGACCAGTGACGACAAATGCATTTTATTTATTTAGTTATTTATTTTTGCAAATTCGGCATATGTATTGTTGCTATGGGGACAAGAAAGTTGTTACTTTGTAAAGATTTACACGAACAGCTGGAATAAAACCCTAACTGGGGTAAACTGACCAAAAGGCCGGGCCTCCTAGGTTCCGTGCTACCTTTTGCCAGCCATCACGCTGTCGCCTCTGCTATGGTTGTGCAAACATTCAGTGTTCTAGAGAATGATACTTCGTCGAACTAAGACTGTAATATATGTTTGTGTCGCAATGCTTGCCCTTCTGGCGACGCAAGAAACTGCTGACCTCAAGAATACACATGTAAAAGTCATAACAAACAGACTCGAGCTGTAGTGGTCTCATCAATCTTATATGAGCATAACATCAGCCGTATGTGCTGTCTGCCAATGTTCGCCAGTGTTTGCTTTTGAACACAGGGTTAGAAAGATCGTTGTTCAGCGTCATTTTCCAGAATTTTCCAAGCTTACCATGATGTCCAGTAGTAATGGTGAAGTAGGCCGCAGGGCCCAGAGTAAACTATCGACTGTTGGCGTGTAACTGGCGAACTGTCGCGGAAGTAGCAGCACAAAGTGTGCCTCAATGCAGCTTCGAACAGCAAGTGTATTTTCAACAAACCATGTGACCAGATAATGGAGAAAATTTATTAACGTCCACAACTAATGTGACTAAATCGAGGGAAAATCTACAACCAACAGTGAAAGTGGCCTAATCAGGTGGAAAATACAGTATCAGTACTTAAGTGTGCTAAGATCGGTAGACAATCTCTGTTCATTACCTAATTTGACACCGTTGGATGGCAAATCTGTCTCCAATATTCAGGTGAAGAATCCATTGCCAATACCTAATGTGACGTGGTCAAGTGGTAAACTCATTGTCAACACCTAATGTGACGTGGTCAAGTGGTAAATACATTGTCGACACCTAATATGATGTGGTCAAGTGGTAAACGCATTGTCAACACATCATACTTAGTCCGGAAAACAGTGAACTCTCAGCACTAAATTAACCTAAATGGGTAGGAAATCTATTGCTAGGACCTAAAATAATTGTGACCTAACACATCACTTGTTGGAAATGTTTTGTTTGTTTTTGTTCACAGATGGTTTCCATACGTCTAATTCTGCTGCTTGGTTCCCATGTATACTTGGCCCATGCGGGAAGTGAGTAGTCTGGATATTCTGATTCTGAAGATGATGAAGGCGAAGACTATAATCATCATCAGCATCATCGTCATCATCATCATCATCAGCAGCAGCAGCAGCATCAGCATTATTTTTATAGGCATAATCAATGGTTTTGATCAGTTTAAATTCATGTAGAGATTATGTAGATTTCGTTGCCTAATGCCGTTTACTTTACCTGTGATACATGGTGTTGTCCACCAGTAAGGTCGTCATGGTGAAAATGGATGTAACACATAGTACAAAATTCCAGGTTCCGGTTTCACGAAAGTTCTTACGTGTTTTTACTTCAGCACTGTAGCCCTATTCTTATGTAGTGCGTGACTAAAGTTCTGTCGAGAAACACTCCATGTTAATATTTACTGAAATTTACAGAAAATTTCATGAAGCCGTGCCTATTTCCGCTATGTGTGGGTGCGTTCAGGAAACTCCTTCAGCAAAGAAATCGTGGTTAAACAGGCTCTTTGCACTTATTGTCTACAACCAGTTTTGAGAGATAAACGTCACACTGTATCATCATATAGACTTTTGTTGTCTGCTCACCATACGTCTAACGGCGTAATTCATACTAGGGGAAGTAACCAGATATGCATATATTCACATATATCAACTTACATGTTAGAGTGGCCTCCCTTCATTGTTAGATAATTATGACATCCTCATACACTAAGCGCAATGTTACTTTTAACTTAAGGGCAGGCAACAAAGTAGCTTTATGGGGCATCCGACCAATTAAGGATTAATGTAATATGCAGATTGTCTTCCCATTGTTTGATAACCATTAAAATGTCAGTTTAATAACTGACATTGGGTGGCATGCTTTGCTACACGATGGTGCACCACATTGACTGAGGCCGAGCGAACTTCTTCAGCATAGATGCCGTTGTGGCTTGAAGTCTTTTGGGCCTAAATCCTGTCATCGCGATGTCGGTTTGACAGTGAACTGCTAAGGTAGTACATGTACTTATGTATTGCAGAGGGAAAACTGCTCCCTTAATCCCAGACCATCTGTCGCGATTAAGCGGGAAAACATACCCCATTGATTTCCGTCAAACGTATCACAGAAACTTAGGCGCCATTTCATTTGTACTCTACCGTGCTCTGATGGTATTGTATATTTTCTTATCTGTCAGTTCATACTTGGCATTTCTCAAAATATAGTGGGGCCTTCGTGCATGGCCGAGAGATTATCGCAGCATATTACCTGAAGAGCCTTTCAGCAATGAGGTCTCTGTGAGCTTTTGCTGGCTTCTTCTCCGGCCGTACCTGAGGAAGTCTCCCAGCAACGTGCGGATGGTCAATGCCCTATTTCCTCCCACTACAATGCTGAAGTATGAAATATTTTTCAGTTCGAGGTAAAACAGCGACTCAAATAAAAAATAGTAAAAGTAAATAAATAATGCAGCACGGGGAGGCCAGATACTGCATCAGGCATCTGATTTTAGACGTTTGTGGTAATGTGGTCCCTAACTTCCACTCACATAATCAAAGTTTACATAAAATAAGAAATGAAAATACGCTTTTCGTTCATTTATTTGAGGGCACTCTTATCCCGCATGCGAATAAACCTGGACGACTGAGGTCGCTGGTTCGATTCCTACTACGGCTCTACATTACTGAGGCGGTGGTTTTTTATCCCAACTCGGGACCCATCCGCCGTTTTTATAAAGGTGAACTGTTCTTCATTGCAGTCATAGGGGGATCTCAAATTCTGTCGTCATTTTCTGACACTGACGCCAACATTAACTGTTAACTTCTCACCCTTTATTTTCTAGCTGCGGGATATGGCGAGCCGTGCACAGAGACCGCAGACTGCGTTGACAACAAGGGTCTCCAATGCAATTTTGGCTTCACTCCCTGCACCAAGGGAAGATGTGGCTGTAAAGATGGACAAACGTATACCACGACCTGTGAGGCGACATGTAAGATCTCTTTTTCCTTTCATGGATGTTATTATAATTATGCTTATATATGCAAAGTCATCATTAAAACCAACAAAAACCTGGTAGAGATTATAACTTGTATTAGAGGAATAAACAGTTGAAGTAGTGCACAAGGTGGTACAGTAATACGAAATCTTAAAGTAAACTGTTTAGGTCTGAAACCGATGTGGCGTTTTATGGCCCAACTTGCCGATTCTCCAAAGCCATTCCTGCTTTTAAGTCAATACGTTAAACCTGGTTTACTGGTACTGACAGCTAATATTTTGATTTAGTTATTTATTTGATTGGTATTTTAAGTCAATAAAGTTTCACTTATGCCAGGGCATTACTGTGGGATTAAACCGGGTAGAACCTGGTGGAAACCAAAGATGATCCATAGTTTGCTGACAGGCCTTCCCACGTACCGCCGGAGAGGAAGCCAGCATTAGCTGGATTTGAACTCACGGTGACCGCACTGGTGAGGGCAATTGAAATTTGAAACATTTACGTTAAGATAACATTCATGAAGTAGCCGGAATTTTTATTTCTGTAACCCCAAAATAAACCCTAATGTCGAATTCCATATTTCGATTAGAAGTCAGAAAGTTGAAGCGGGCCCAGAAGTAATGGATTCCACAAGGCGTCCTGGTACCTAGCACATGTAATATCAAAAGGCTTCCTGTTATCTGGTACATGTAAAAACAAAATTCGTCCTGTTACCCACCATGTGTAATAACAAAGGCTTCCTGCAGCCTACCAGTGACGCTGCCACATAGGGCCTAGGGCTTTTAGGCTGTTCGTAATTCACCAATGGCAAGTATGATACAAGACTGTTTCAGGGAACAGAAATTTGCAAATACGAGGAATATATGCAGATAATGTTGTGGAGATACTGTTGCGGTAAAGTAATATTACTAAACTGTAGCGGTAGCAAAAGGTGCAACAGAAGATCACCAGTTGCAACGTGATACAAACGGTAACTGTAGACCACCAGTTGTGCAGTAACAGAAAAGGTAACAGGTAACTATGAGTTGTGCAGTAAAAGAAAGTGTAACAGGAGACCACCAGTTGTGCAGTAACAGAAAGCGTAGCAGATGAACAGTTGCATTGCAGTTGTACCGTGATACCAAGGATAACAGTAAACCTCCAGTTGTACAGTAATACAAATGATAACAATAGACATCCAACTGTACAATATTATAAAGGATAACAGTGGGTCTTCAGTTGTACCGTGATGCCGAGTATAATGACAGTAGGCCTGCAGTTGTACAATAATACAAAGGATAACAGTAGACCACATGTTGGACCGTTATAAAACGGATAACAGTTGGCCACCAGTTGTGGAGTATAACAAAGGATAACTATAGGACTTCATTTGCATAGTGACACAAAGGATAACAGTAGGCCTCCAGTTGTACAATAATACACAGGATAAAAGTAGGCCACCGGTTGTGCACCAATGCAAAGGTTAACAGTAGGCCACTAACTGTACAGTTATTTTCTGGTGCGGGTAAAGTTCGACTTTCGTTATTTTCAGATGTTGGCAATTTCGGACTTCTGTTATTTTTAGCTCTTGCAAAATTCATACTTCCATTACTTTCAGGTGTAGGTAAATTCAGACTTCTGCTCTATTCTTAAGAATTTGTATGGTACGGCATGTTCACTTTTCCGGTATTTCCACATTGTCTGCTATGTTATCACAATACGTGTAAACTTAAACCTCGCTTTTCGCCTGATTTTTTTTAGCAACCAATCCATTCCTCGGTGACCCTTGCACCGACAATGACTCGATCGATGTTCCACAAGCAACTTGCACGGGAACACCAAAGACGGTTATTTGCAATGATAACTACGATAAAACGGGCAACTCACTTTGTAAAGGAGCGAACGACAAGGCTCTAGGAGAAGAATGCACAATCAATACTCACACGTGTTATACCTATGGAGGTGAGTGAGCATGAGCTATGGTACAATGTTGAAATTCAAAACTTACCAATGAATAATGACAAACGCGGAGAACTGTGGCGAAATGTTACACATTAAGAAAGTAAATCCCTTCAGCAGGACTTGTTTTTAAAGGAAAAAACAAACGTTGTGGCATTACCCTTAAGGTTCCAGCATACATGAGCAAAGGGAAAGGACAGCGGGGATCATTGCTTCTGAGAAGTTGTCAACACCGCTATTTACATGTGTGTCTGTCTAGCTTTTCCCTCTTCTTTCTTTACACACTCCCGAAAGCACTAGGGTAATGGCGCAACGTTGGTTGGCTTGTCTCAAAATACAAAAAAACTTACTTGGACTTATTTACTTTCTCGTGTGTAATATTTACACCTAAGTGGAAGATTGACACCCTTCATTCATTGATTTCAAAACATGTCACAATACTTTTTCAAGGCGTCACGTCGAGCTAATATTATCATTGTAAAAGCACCCACATACAAGTTCGAATCTTAGGCAGTATATAACATAGAGATTATTTGGAAGAATTAGTGTGTTTGACTGATAGATTGGTGTTTAACACTCTGTACAAAAGTATTAAACCACCACGCGGGCAACCATCAGCCATCGTCCAGCTTTTGAAGAAATTGGAGCACCAATAAAGTTAAGTTCCAGAACCTGGTCAAATAACCCACTTAATAGCCAAAAAACATTCTTTGTTTGTTGTGTGTTAATTATATATTACAGCTCACTACTTGCTCTTGTTTCTCCTTTTTTCTTCAGATAGGGTACCTGCCTCTAGTTTGAAAGTCGAATGCAAGGATGTGTCCGGAACCGTGAAGTGCGCGTGTAAGAAAGGTTACATAACAAAGGACACAACAATGTGTAGGGAAAGTAAGTAATAACTAACCACTAGTAGACTTTGCCTCTACGGGAACACTGCGGGTTTTGCTTTACGGAGGATTTGAATGAAGAAGAGTGTTGCTCTCCGGAGGGTTTTGTGTTAGGGAGAGTTTAACTTTCCTGAGGGTTTTGCTTTCCGGATTGTTTTATATTAGGCCCAGTTTTTTTTTCTCGGAGGATTTGGTGTTAGGGAGAGTTTTGCTTTTCGAGGGGTTTCATAGTTGGGGAGAGTTTTGCTTTACAGGAGGGTTTGTACTAGCGAGAGCTTTGTTTCACTGAGGATTTGTTTTTACAGAAAGTTTTGATTTACGGCACCCATTCTTATACCTATGGAAGACTGTGAAGGGCAACATCACGTTATTGTAACATCCTCAGACGATGGTTACAAAGCGATGTTTCGTTGAGAAGAAGCGATGTGGTGATGGTATGAAACGATTGTCAATTTGACATCTTTTAGTGTCTTCGTTCTATCGCTTTGTATCTTCGCTCCATCGACTCATAGCTTCCTGCCACTGTGCTATCGGTTTGTATAAGCGTGGAGTGATGCTCTGAAACGATATCCATCGGCGTTACTACCTATGTAAAAGATAAAAGTACTAGTGTTACTATTACTTACACTACAAGCACACCATTACTAATAGTATATTATGCCGATATCAGAATTTGTTGCTGTCTTTTTGTACCTACACGCGCAATTATGGACACATTTCGGCGGTAGTCAGAAAAAACAGCAATCTGTATTGAATACTGGCACCAAAGGATTGAGTGTTCAACTTTCCATTCGCGTTCATTCTTACCTCGGTGTTTGACCAATGAGAACGCGTATTCGAATCCAGTTTCGGCCTTACGTCAGGACGAAAATTTGTCAGGCGTGAATGTCACTGAGGTGTTGTTCCTTCCTACAGATTCCACAAGACCGCTACCAATAGCTGTTTTCTTTTTCTAACAGAAACAATTGGCGACGAATGTGATGACAGTGCCGATTGCCTGGAGACTAACCAGGAATGTTCCAGTTCTACATGTCAGTGTAAGGCGCACACTCAAAACGTAAACGGAGAATGTCTGGGTAAGAGTATTCTGTATTTAAACAAAATACCACCAAAAGAAAAACCACACATGTGAAAAGAAGTCAGACAAATGCATTGCGAAAATGTTAAACCGTGACTTTAACTTCAAACAAATTATGATATCTGTGTGTGTATCTTATGCAAAATTTGACAAAATGATTTCTGAAGATGAGCACCATTTGACGTAATTTTGTCGTACATTTTAACCCCAAATCTAACATGAACAACAAAATGGACTAAATGAGGAGTCATTCCACGATCGTACAGTTGTCAAGTGTAATTTTGTAGAGTAAGAAAAGAAAGAAACCTTTAATTACTGGAAAGTTAGGTTAAAAATAGATTTTGTTATTTTTTTGTCCTTTTCCTGGGTTATTTCGCATGCAAATAAAACCATGGTTATGAGAATTGAAAATATTCCTGCATGTAAACTATTTCGAAACATCACTTTGGTTGACGCATTAAAATTTTTTCTCAGTTTAAAATAAATACATAAATAAGTAAGTAAGTAAAAAATAAATAAGTGTAATGAAATGATATGTCTGTTAACGCCATTGGGGCTATACATTCACTATTATAATACATTAGCGGAGTTCACCGGTAATGTGTGACCAGTTTGTCAAATGTCAGTGGGGAATATGTACATTATTAGTTTAGTATAATTGTCCTTTTTCAGTCAGTGGCAAGGTTGCTGAAGGAGAGACTTGTACACACAGCTCTTTTAATGAATTGATAAACAAAGTGACGACCTGTAAAGCTGGACTGATATGTACTACATGCCCGGACGAGACCACCAAAAAATGCTTGAATTCCGGTATGCATGTAATTTCTTCTATTTCCTGTATTTTAAAGGCCAACATTAGCATCTGGCATCTCTATGTCGTATATATTTTTTATTTTATTCGATTAGATTTTGTAAAACACCAATAAGGTAAATAAATATGATGTCGATTGATTTAAAGGAGAAAAAAACGCAAAAATGATACCAAAATGAGAAGAAAGAGTGTGAAAATTTATTTGCAGATGGAGTTTTTAATATATATTTTGATTTTGTCTTTCATGAGAGAAGAATATTTAAAAAGATTTTTGTGTTGTGATTGCCTATTGGTATACATTGTCCTTGTGCAATAATGTTGAAAATGACTATGATACACAATTTTAATAAATATATCTGCGCTAGATTTTGATCTTTCCATCCAACAAATGTGTTCAACCTGAATTTTAATCATATTTATATTTTTAATATATTCATAAACATTATCATTATTCAGATAAAATACAGACGTTTGAATACAAATAGGTGATTTACATTCAAATACATCACATCATTATTGACAACTATGCAAAGACAACAGATACCAAGAGGCCTTCCCATAAATATTTTCAAATACCATTTTCGCCTGAAAGAAATAGTCGAAATAAATATTAAAGTCTATACCTGCAAATCAATTTATACGCTCTTTTCACCTGCTTTTGGTGTAGTTTTTATGTTTCTGTTCCTTCAATCTCGCTGATCTGGCTGTATCCTTACAGTGGATACATTACGGACTATTACGCGATGCACATAGTTCCCAATTCCAACACCAGGTTGCGCGTCTGAGAATAACTGTCTGAATAAGTGTTTACTCTGTATCTCCATTAATACTAAACATACAGGCTTGAAATTTAATCTATTTAACAAACTTCGTATGGGCTGTCACCTGATGTACATAGTTCCCAATTACAACACCAGGGGGCGGCTCTGCGAATAACTGGGTGAATAACTGTCTACTCCGTATCTCCATTAAAACTACACATACAGGCTTCACATTTAGTTTATGAAGCAAACTTAGTACGGGCTATCACCTGATGTACATAGTTCAGAATTTCAACACCAGGGGCGCCTCTACGAATAACTGTGTGAATAACTGTATACTCTATATCTCTTATAATATTATTCATAAACACTTCATAATTACTCTATTAAAGAAACTTCATACGAGTTGTCACCTGATGTACATTACGACCAACGTCTAGTTTCTTCTAGTCCCCAACCTTCTGACGCCCGTGACCCATAGACACACAGAAAATTGGTTACGACAAACGTCTAGTTTCCTCCAGTCCTCGACCAACTGACACCCGTGATCCATATGCACACAGAAAATTGATTACGACAAACGTCTAGTTTCCTCCAGTCCCCGACCTTCTGAAGGCCGTGACCAAGAGTCACAGAGAAAATTGATAAAGCCAAATGTCTACTTTCCTCCAGTCCCCGACCTTCTGACTCCCGTTACCCAACGTTACACAGAAAACCGGATAAGGCAGTGTATACAGTATCCAGTCCCCCGACCTTATGATGCCAGTGATCGAAATGTCTTGTTCCCTCCAGTCGTTAACACTCTGACGTGTGGCATCAAGTCAGACGGGGCAAAAGAGACAACAGAGTCTGGTTTCCTCCAGTTCTAAACCTGAAAATTGCTGTAAAACCCCAACCAACTCATTAAATGTAAACGTTCTGGTTCTGTCTTAGTGCCCACGACAGTGCCCACGACTACAACTAAAAACGCAGGTAAGCATTAACTGCCACTAGGTAATCGGAACATCTGCGTGAAGCAATCTGTGCATTTAAGTGGGTAAAGATAAATGTTTGATCTGGCCAATTGACTCGAGTAATTTAATTGTGAGCCTTGAACGCTCCTGGCCTGACAACACTCCTACCTTGAGACAACTTCTCTCAAATTTTTGATACGGGATGACCGATGAAATATTTCGGCAACATCGCTCAGTTAAAGCAATATTTGGTTTCCTCCAGTTCTGAACCTGAAAATTGCTGTAAAATCCCAACCATGTAACTCCTTAAATGTAACTATTATGGTTCTATTTTAGTGCCCACGACAGTGTCCACGACTACTACTGAAAGCGCAGGTAAGCATTAACTGTCACTAGGTAATCGGAACATCTGCGTGAAGCAATTTAAGTGGGTAAAGATAAATGTTTGATCTGGCCAAGGGACTCAAGTAATTTAATTGTGAGCCTTGAACGCTGCAGGCCTGACAACACTCCTACCTTGAGAGAACTTCTCTCAAATTTTTGATACGGGTTGACCGATGAAATATTTCGGGAAAATGAAAAATAAAAAAGAAGAAGAAAGCTGGTAAGGGTCAAAATCACTCAGTTAAAGCAATATTTGGTTTCCTCCAGTTCTGAACCTGAAAATTGCTGTAAAATAACAACCATGTAACTCCTTAAATGTAACTGCTATGGTTCTATTTTAGTGCCCACGACAGTGTCCACGACTACTACTGAAAGCGCAGGTAAGCATTAACTGTCACTAGGTAATCGGAACATCTGCGTGAAGCAATTTAAGTGGGTAAAGATAAATGTTTGATCTGGCCAAGGGACTCGAGTAATTTAATTGTGAGCCTTGAACGCTCCTGGCCTGATAACACTCCTACCTTGAGAGAACTTCTCTCAAATTTTTGATACGGGTTGACCGATGAAATATTTCGGGAAAATGAAAAATAAAAAAGAAGAAGAAAGCTGGTAAGGGTCAAAATCACTCAGTTAAAGCAATATTTGGTTTCCTCCAGTTCTGAACCTGAAATTTGCTGTAAAATAACAACCATGTAACTCCTTAGATGTAACTGCTATGGTTCTATTTTAGTGCCCAAGACAGTGCCCCCGACTACTACTGAAAGCGCAGGTAAGCATTAACTGCCACTATCTAATAGGAAGATCTGCGTGATAACTCTCTTTACCTGAGACAAGTCCTCTTACAAGACAGCAGCTCTATTTGTTGGGACAAAATTGTTACAGAGTCGATTACAAAATTGTGTATGTATAACGGATAATATACAATAAAAACTGGAAACCAATACAATGAAATATGTATCTTGATTCACTCGTACCATGTTTAGTTGAAAGTGAACGAAATTGTAACAGTGGTAGCATTTTGAAAGATATGTAGATGAACGAACAGACGAACCAGTCGTGATTGAAATGGAAACTCGATGCCACGAATTATATATCTTGATGTCGTCAACACCTAAATCAAGTTTCCTTAAATGAGATTTAACCTGTAGAATTAACGTTTCAAAAGAAGTGGAAACATGGCGGATGAAGGCACAGACGGACGGACAAACGAAATCCGAAGCTAGGAATCACGTACCAGAATGTCTACACTTGAAGAGAGTTTCGTTGAAACCATACAAAACTGTAGGACGGAGTCTTGGTGGATGAACGGGCAGACACAGAGACAATATATTATGGAAATGACAAATCGAATCTAAGAATTATGTGTACGCTTGAACCAAGTTTCGATGAAATCGAATAGTTTAGGTGGAGTAACCTTTTGAAAAAAAACTAACAAGCGGACGACAAACAGAAAAACAGACTGACTGACAACCAGACAGATGGACAGACGACGGACAACTTGCGATATAAGCTCTTCCGGTGTTCGGCAAGTAGAGCTAAAAATGTGGAAAATACTGACGAGTATACCAATGACAACATCTTGCAGCAAATGACGGCCTAAGTTCACGAAGGGAGGCTACTCTGCTGCCTCGACGTTACAACTGAGGAATTGGCCAGAAAAAACATCTTGACAACTTGTTTGCTGGCAGTTGGTGTAATGAACAAAAGTGAAAAGTATGCTCAAAGCTGAATTGTCAGAAACTTGGAGTGGTTTATTTGACCTTTTTCTCACTCTGTTTGTACTCACAGGTGCAGCAATTGGTCCAGTCGTGCTGACTTTTCTGACGGCTTTCTTTCTTGGATTCCTTGGATACGGAGTGATTTAGGTGTCACTTGGAAGTGTTTTCTTCACTCTCTCTTACTTATTTGTATACTTTTTGAAGTAATTGTTCATTGTTGTTTACCTTTTATAAGTCAACCCTGGACAGCATGAATATAAGTACAGCAATTTCAGTGCTCAAATGTTAGAAGTAATTACACATATTAAACCTATAGCGGTCGCAACCGACATTCGTATACTAAACCGTGAACTAAAACTTGCGTTCTGAGTCAATAAGCACAAGACCAGTTTCCAAAAATGGCACATAACACATACAACTGAGAAAACATATAAGATATAAAAATTCGGATGAATTCATGCAAATATTTTAGATGTGTCAGTTATCACTTTTTCTTGAAGTTTCATTGCCTGTGATGATACGCAATTGCAGCTAAGAAGGGTTCTCTTTATTTTTTATTTTATTTTAACTTACTCTTTTTTTAAATCTTTGATTTTCCCTGTACTGGAAAAATATACATATTACTTTGCTGTAATTTGCGAAATGGAGTGACCATTTATTATGTTGGACTAGCACATTTCAACTACTAATGCTTATTTTTTGACGAAGTCAGCAAGAAATTGTGTGATGTTTGAAGTGGAATGACACTTTCACAAGTTGACAGGCCTGTGATCAGTATATGGTTATTTGTTTTATGAAGTATACTTCGTAAAGAGTCCCTGAAGGACTAATACGCCTTACCGGTTCTGTTGACGTTCGTGTTTTACCTTATGTACCTTCGTAAAGTTCTCGCCAAACTTGTATTCTGATGCCGTTTTCTTCTTTACCTTTTTGTAACTGTGTGTGACTGTCTCCATGCGTTCAAAAAGTTGGGTGACAATTATCTACCTTCCTCAAGGACACTAATAGCAAACAAGAAGTCCACAACTTTCTAACAAACATATTATACAGACCAGGTAGTACATATTCGGCTAAATGGGGGAAAAAACGACAAATTAATAACTGGCTCTGTAACTAAGTGTGTCGTTCTCTTGTCTAATGCGGGCACAAAACTGATATTTCTTAGTGAACTTCAAAATTATATGTTTATGAATTATGTGATTTTGAGCCAATGTTTGATGATGTACACGACGATGTACATGACGAAAGCACCTGTGGAGCTATCATAGCATCACTTGCATTAAAATCATAACAGTTCAAATAGTACCCAACTTGTTATGAAGTAGACGTGTTTCCCTCAAGGTTTGTCATGTTGATGTATATCACCTGAAAAATCGTCTCCAAAGTGAAAAAAATGCAGAACTTCGTACAAACGAATTAGTGAAAAAGGATATGGGACGCCGTTAATGCCAAATTTGTCGCATTTCTATTCCAACTTCCCATTGCAACTGCATATGTGTCCTTCCGATTGCCCAATCTAAAATTTGAGGCGAATTTACTCCAAAGTTGAGATTTTGACCTCAAATGTATGGTATCGCCATTTTGCTACGCCTTTTGTCTGGTTTCCTATGTCCGGAACCAGGCCTGGTTTCTGTACATGTGTGGAGATATAAAAAGTCGTGAAACTGCACGGACTCACGGTAACAAACAAAATATGCCACCTTTCCCTTATCCTGTTGACAGAAGAGGTAATCGTGTCCCCACCTTGATATACATTGAATAATGTTCCAACCTGCATTTCTCTGTGATCTATGTTTGTCTCTCATAGAGAAAGTTTGGCGTACAACAACTCGTCATCGAAGGAAGTCTCAGTGGGTGCAGCCATCTTGATTAATAATGGCTTTACCTCAGCAATTATTTGTCAAAATGTGAAAATTAATAACTTAAAAAATAACACTGCTTGTTTGATTTGGCCATGTTTTCCCATTCCTAATGAAAATATTTTATTTAGATTTGAAAATAAGGCCTAGACCACTTTTTGTGAGAAGACGGCCACTCATTACACACAAATCTAGATTCAGCCATTCTCGACGTATACCAGAAGATAGACGAAGTGGGTCACGGTTATCCGAGTGCCATTTTGGAAATATGCAATACACTGTGATAACCCATGTACGCCATATTTTGGAAGAATAAACGAAGCTATATATTATTCTAAAACAGGTGTTGAGTTTCCTTCGTTTGTTAACAATGTATGTGAAGTATGGCCAAGGGTTGGTGCTTTTTATGGCTGGGACTAATAAAAAAGAGCACAAGTGTACGCATAACTGAAAACAGAACATCAATCTAAAACACCTGCAGAAATGCACGTAATCTGATCAGAAAAATGAGACATGGAATATATAAGGTTACGGGACGGAGAGTAAACCCACAATAGCGACGACGGCGACAGTGTGACAGTTGGCAAATTGGCACATGTAAAACGTACAGTCCTTTGTCAACCGATTCCTTCTTCCGAACACCTTTAACCATAACAGCAGATAAGACAATATTATATTACAAGTTCTTCTGTTGCGTTTTAACAAACCGAGAATATTCGAGCCTCATACGTATTCATTATTGACCTAAAATTTGATATATTTTCATAATTCATATGTACTAATCATGGCATCGCTGCTTTACCTGAAAAACTAAGCATTCAAATTTCTGCACTATGGGCTATACGTAAGATATAAAAGACTACAGAGTCTCACGGAGTTTCACAATATTTTTAATGAGAATGCTGCACAAGTTTTTTTCTGCTGTGTACGTCCGTAATGTTAACGCTGGCCTCTGTGAAATGTGTGTTCTTGCCACTGTTTTATACAACGAGCTTTATCGATTGCGTACTTCTGTAATAATGGTATTATTGGGGTTTTTTAAGTGGTTATATCGGTGGCTTGTCGAAGGTCAGTGGTTTACTTTCTGCCATTTCGGTTATCTAAACCCATAAAACTGGCCTCAGTTCGAGGAAAATTGTTCAGTAAGGCAGTAGACAACAATCAATGACTATACGTCAATTATTCTCACCTCTGCTGAATGCGTATTTTAAAAAAGCCCGCAAATAAAGAGATTTGTTTGTGCACATAGCCCAATATACATGTTTTTGTCTCTCTTAATATCAATCACTTGAACCTCTCCGGTGCCTTGTATTAAGGCCTTACATGAACTTGCGAGTGCTGTTGGGTTTCCTCCATTCATAATGGTGTCCATCGCTGTATAACTGAAACTTTCTCGAATACGACGTAAAACACATATCGAATATATACATAAATACATAAATATGCTACAAAGGTAAGCAACAATTTTATTTGTAAAGATACAAAAAATATTTCAGAGTAAAGCCATCGTGGTTTAAGTGAAATATTCTTGCGAATAGCGTAAAACATCAATCAAAAAATAAATCAATCAAGCACTTAAACATATTAAAATTCATATTCAATGTATTGCTAAAGTAAAGAAAACGATGTGTGCGTTCCAGCACGATTATATCGTATTTTTTCGTGCAACGCCATGAGCAATATTTATGCAAATTTATTGACAATCTATTAAAAAAAACTGGATTCTATAAACACTGAAATATATTAGTTTTACATGTTGGACAGGACATTGTTTAAATTTAATGGCGTGTTTGTAGTCTACAAACAAATAAGGTCACAACGGCGACCCCAATTCCATGATAAAATGTTGTCCAAACACATTTGTGTTTAACGAAAACCATTTGTAAAAGAAGACGACATTAAGTAGGTGCCTCAAAACTAGACTATTCTTGAATCAGCGTTTCTACAATCTCATCACATTAACTAACATTTGCCAGGAGGCTTAACAATATAACAGGTTCAACATACCATTAAAGAAAATTGAAGATCTACAGCAGCATTCTTCCAGTGAAAACCAGCAATTTGCTGAAAGAAGGTGGGACGAGGCCAGACAGCTGAGCCTAAGAAATTACAGTATACGGGGCAAAGTTAATAAATCGTTTATTTGAAACGATTCGTGTGTTTGTTAGGGCCCATTGGCTGAGTGGTTATAGCGATTCCCTTTAAATTGCCAATGTGGGTTCAAATCCTATCATGGACAGGAAAGTTGTTGATCGCACCGCTTTTTGACTAAGCGGTTCACGCAATGTGGTGTGCATATATGCGACGGATATGATTTTGTGGGGTTGCTTGTTCGTCTGAGAATGGCGATATTTATTTACTTATTTCTTTGACTCAAGAATATTTCACTTATAGGACGGCGACCAGCATTATAGTGGGAGGAAACCGGACCCAGCCCAGGTGAAACACACGACCATCCGCAAGTTGCTGGCAGACTTTCCCACGTACGGCAGGAGAGTAAGCCAACATGAGCTGGACTTGAACTCACAGAGACCGCATTGGTGGGAGGCTGGGGATTATTGCGCTGCGATAGCGCCCACGGAAGCCCCAGAGGAATGGCGATAGCATCAGGGTTAAGTACTCTGCAGAATGGCGTACGGTTGGTGATGAGAGATGAGGACATCGCTGAGCAAGTAGCTTACATTGGAGCGGGATCTAGTACCGTGGATGTCGTGGTATCCAATCTGCTTCCCATGCACGCCCCATAGCACCATGCCAGGAGCAGGACCGGGTAAACATAAAAACTGCAGTGGGTGATAAATGCAATGCTCTAGTCGTCAGTGATCTAGAATTACTCCGAGTGCTGTGTTGTCATCATGCTTAACATTTTTAAACACAATAACATGAACAATAATGCAACGTGACCAAGCCTAGTTCAGATTAGTCTACCAGTCACGATTTTTGTAAGAATGCAATACAAAAGACTACAGCACATTGAGTAAAACGAGAGTGGTGACAAAAGTGTGATAGTTGACAAATGGTCAGACGTTAGAGGGTTTATTGTAACAGTAAATGTTTAACTTACACTCCAAATAGTACCAGGGCCAAAGCAAAATTAGATAAAGAAAACAAGATGTAGTGATGTTAAATCCCAAGTCTCTTCAATACGTTGCAGTGGTGGTTTGTGGAGACGAATCAAGAGCGCCAATTTTTCGGTTACTGACAATCATGGACTTGTGTGGAAGTAACTTCGAACAGTCTTGGTTTTTCCAAAGCAAAATCCCCACATGACGAAGAAATCAAGACGTCAGCCCCTTCGACAAATGCTATAGTAACTCTGGGAAAATGTAAAATCAGCATGCTTTCTTACCTTTGTGCAATTCACATGGCTCTTTCTATTAAACTTCGACAATACTCTTATATATAGTTCTGAACCTTATCATTTGTTAACTTTAAGTGATATTGTGGGGCGAATTCAAACCTATATTTGACCATAGATGATAAAAAAAAATATCCAAGAGAGAGTCGTAACTTCCAAGATGACTGTGGCACGTAGGATAGTGGTAAAGGAAATATTCTTAACCCATATCTAATGGTGTGTTAAGAACTGTATTCTTAAAGAGCGTCGAGCTCTCTATATCTAAGCAGGTGACGGGTTAGACAAAGTAAGTCCCTGTCAGTCCTCAACCAGATGATGATTGACTCATCAAATTACACAGACACTATGCCACTTTAAAGTGACAGCCTACATACAAGAAAAGTGCCTCGTGTGGGATGGGGTCGGATATCTTGCGATCGCAATAGTTAAGCAGAGCGGTCAATTGGAAGGTCAAGTATCAAGTCGCTCGAATGGCAAAACCAATCTCCCTTTATTTGAGAATAAATATGAAAAGTTTGAAGCGGACTGGGGAGCTGGTAAAGGATAAGTTATCTCGTCAGGTTTACAGAGACATGGTCACAGAGGATTCCATCATGGCTCCTTCAAATTTTAAGCTATCAAGTAAGAGACGAGAAATACTATGACGCTATGAAAGGTAGGCTATACCACAGGAAGAACGTGGCACACGAGGTATTGGAAGTGCTAAGTATGCTGGAGTATCACCCATATATACAGCAAGTGATTTACGATGCAGGCAAGGCGTCAGATGTTGAACCTACAACTAGCTCAATTAGGTAGTGTTCTGGGTATAGATAGAACATTCAGTCTTGGTGCTTGTTTCGTAACAACTACTGTTTATAAAAATATGGCAGGAAACTGCCGAGAATCCAGTTTTCCTTGGACCAACGTATTTACACTGAGGTGGTGAACTTGACACTTACATGCATCGTTCTTTATTATCTCATCTGCAGATGAAATTAATGACATCTGACTGTGACAGTTTTTATACCAACATTGTGTAGCAGGGGAAGTTACTCAGTTACATTTTTGTGTTGTTGTTCTTGTACAGGTATCTCCCTTAGTTCTTTTTTCCCTTTGGATCTCTTTCACCTCAGAAATATTTATTTTTAGCCAGTTTTTGTTCAAGTCCATAGTAAACCTAAAATGTTTCTTTCATTCAAAGAGTATCAATGTTACTAAACTGGTAGCACTGTAAATTCCGCCTGTCAAAGACATAGGAGAGTAACTTGACATCTTTGTGAGTAATTCCACCAAAACTTGATTCAGCGATTGTTCGAAAACGGTAAACAACCGCTCCACGGACATTGTTGACTCATTACTCTGGCTACAGTTGGAAGTGAGCAAGTCCTTTCAATAGGAATAATTACTCTTACCCACTAACTCTGACGCTTGTCCTATAATAAATGTAATTGGGAGGCCTCCGTGGCCGATTGGGTTAGCGACCTGGGTGCATCTCAGCAATCCTACCACTTTGAGTTCTTTTCTAGCCCATGCTGGTTTGCTCTCCGACAATACGTGGGTTCCCCCGGGCCCTGCCCTGTGTCCTCGCGCCATCATGATGGCCCCCGTGGTATAAGTGAAATATTCTTGAGTACGGTGTCTAACACTAATCAAATAAATAAATAAAATAAATAGATAAATAAATAAACCCTGTAATTGTTGTATGTAATAAATAAGACAGCTTGACAAATTCACGACATGTGACCTATTTTCTCTCTTACAAATGTGTACCTTACCGGCTCCAACATATTCATCCAAAACACGGTAAGCTGGATTTCATGACGCATAAAACCGTAGAATGCCATAAAGCCACATGTATTACTAATTTAAATGAATCGCTCACACGGTTATTTGTGCATCTTAAATTCGTGTGGCAATCACCCCGAAACCTCCCACCAATGCTGTTGTTGTGAGTTTAAGTTCAGCCCATGTTGTCTTCCTCTCAAGCCGTACATGGGAAGGCCAACAACCTGCGGATGGTCGAGGGTTTCCCCCGGGGCTCTGCCGGGTTTCCTCTTACCATAATGCTGACCGCCGTCGTATAAGTGAAATATTCTTGAGTACGGCGAAAACACCAATCAATTACATGTTTAATCACGGCTTAGACAGGGAAATTCCTCGCTTTCACTGTTCGTGGAGCCCTGGTAAGGTAAGCGGTCCAGGACGCTCGAACGACGACTGACCGTTTCCACTGTCTAGCTTTCCTTGACGACCAGTTGTTTTCGGTCAATACTGTGCGCGTATCTGTGTGACACGTTGAAAATTTCGTCAGTAACTTGCTCAATGGCGGTGGTTTACACTCGGCATGCCGGTTCTTCTTCCCATAAAACTGATTGTCGTCAAAAGCCTCCGCTATGTGTAAGTGTAAAATTTGGCGTTAATCAGTAATCAGAATAAATCGGATAAAGATCAAATGAAAATGATAAAATATGTTAAGCGATCAAGGCAACTACTGCGTCTCTTACCTTGCCTTGCAGTCTATAGGTGTATAAAACTTTAAGATCACTTTCGTCCTGCCACTGCGGTCGTATAAACGTTGTGAAGGATTGATTAGATTTATGTCCTGTTGTCATCAAGACAACAACACGTCTCCAATTCTTTTAACGGCTAAGTTTATTTGCTTAAGGGCATCGACCCACTAAGATCTCTTTTGATTGGTTCGTCATTCTCAATGAGGCCTTGACAACGTTTGTTATAGGTTGTATTGGGAAGCGATTGTCAGCTACTACGGTAATATTTTACACATAAGTAGTTTTTGTCACCGAATATTGTTATGTTGAATTAAGGCACAATGGATCAATATTAGCATCATACGACATTTAAATGAGCATTCATCGATTTGTAGCCTACTGTATATGTTTTCTTCTTTCGGTGGTTTACTTATGTTGAGATCTTTTAAATTGCAGAGTTTGTCCTTGTTTATTTCTTGTTTCTTGTGAATTATAAACGTTTATTTATTTATTTATTTGATTGGTGTTTAACGCTGTACTGAAGAATATTTCACTAATGCGGCCAGCATTATGGTAGGAGGAAACCGGGCAAAGTCCGGCGGAAACCCACCACCCTCCACATTTTGCAGGCAGACCTTCTTACACACGGCAGGAGAGGAAGCCAACATGAGCTGGACTTGAACTCACAGCGACCGCATTGGTGGGAGGCTTATGGGTCATTGCGCTGCGCTAGAGGGCTAACTGACTGAGCCACGAAGGCTTATAAAAGTTAATAGAGAAAATTGTTGATATTAACGATACAAGGATTTCAATATTAAACTCATTGTGGTTCACCATCCTCAGGGATTAAGGTTCTTGCAAGCGTACTAGATTTTGAAATTCTACAACTAGAACATTCACTGAAGAGAGCATCGTGTGGACAACGCCCATTTATAACCACACCCGTAATCCGTATTTCACATAATGAGAGAAATGTTTCATCCTTGAATCTTATTCATTGAAAACATAAACATAAAGTGGGGCTTCTCTATGGAACCGTCCTTTTAAAGACGTCAAGGCGGGATAAATGCAGATTGCGACCATTAAAAAAATGTATTGTTGTTGTAATACGAAATTTTGAAATACACGGCCTAATTCGAGCTATGTGCTATGTGTTTATAATAATGTCATCAAATACAGCTCAGCTTGTTTTTGAAAGTTATATATAGACGTCCAATGATATATGTTTACACAAACGCTGGGCCTATGCATGGTGTACTTTGAAAATCATCAGACGACACCTCTAGCTTGCTTGATCGATGAGCATACCAACTATGCAGACTGTCAGCAAACAATATTATACTGACTAGACCATATTATGTGACGACTCCACTGATGTCCAAAGCGTCCTTTGCTACTTAAGCAAGTAGTGTATGCACATGTGTCATCACACACTGTGCACTGGGAGACGGCTGTCGAAACAAGAAAACCACTACCGGGGGAAAAGTACACGCTGCATGAATGGCCATTCCACGCTGATTCCATATATGGTTGACCACATTTTCTTTTCTCCTTTTTTTATATTCACTCGTAAATAAAATGAGGGGGGCATTGAAATTCTAAGTGAGTGTTTTTCTTGAAGGGATAAATAATTTCAGTTCGAGATTAGGTTAGGGGAAGGGGTCTGTAAATAAGGTAAGAGTGTGTTATTCCGTCTAATTCCTAATGTCGCGCTGAGGCTGTTTATCTCTTCCCATTATGTTGCGGTGTGTGATAATGAGACATCAGGGGAAGGGACTGCACATTAAAACCCTCCCTATTGGGAAATTTCTGCACGGAACCCTCTCTCTCTTAATGTCTCAATGGCCCCTCCCGGTGGCCCAATTGCCGCAAGTCTGTTATTGTACAGTCTGCCACTGACAATATTTCGGTTTAGCCAAAAGTCAGACACTGTGTTTTTTTTTTTATGCCATACATTACACTAGCAGTATACTAGTGTCGTTGTTCTTGTCCTCTAAGGCGCGGCGAATGATTTAGCGTGCATGAAGGTTTGGTTGGAAGCCATTGTATATATATGTACCAATTGTTATTATTAGAGAACCCGTCATGTAGAATATACCTCCTTTGACGTTTTGTGAGGGATGCATGATTCTACAGAAATCTGTCTGTAAAGGTTCTCGTCGGTAGGCTCATTCCTAACAGCAGAACTCTATCATCGAACCGCAGACACAAGTATCCATATCATCACAAAGACCGGATCATCGCGAGAGTGTGCGTGACTTGTGGTCATGATAACAGCACGCGCCTCATAGAATGGTGTACAAAGTCGTGCGTCCAGTAAGGGAGGCAAATCCCGGTAGGACGAGGTAGCCTTACTTCTTCAATGCTTCTTATATGACCGAGATACATAAATCTTTAGGCAAAATTGTTTCAGCACCATAAATTTGAAAAACATGAAAAAATGAACAAAAACAAAAAATAAGAGTTTTTTTCTGCTACCAAACAAACAACTTGTGACATGTAAGAGCAACACATGGACATGATAAACATGATAATGTTATGCCTACACTATACTGCAAAGTGCACGAAGCCTGATGTGTATATACGCGATTACCATAGCTAGTGAAAGGATAACCTCACCAATGTCATCGTAATTACAGCGACATTATGGCACTGTACGTACTCATTTTACACGGTCTCCGTGCGTGAGGTGATGTCAAAAGCCAGATTTGGGTTAATAGGTCAGTTTGAACTACATTTTTATTGATAAAGAGTACCTCAATTTTAGGGCCATAAAGTAAACATGATTCTAAATGCAGCCATAATTTTTAGCAAAGAAGACCAAGACGCTTTATGTTTCCTGATCCCTACAGTTCGTCAGGAATTTTCAGCTAAAGATAAGTAAAATGTCAAATAAAACGTCAGGTGAACATGGTCGACGTCAATTCTGTTTTCCCATTACACAGGTGTTTCAAAACGGGGAAAATGACTATCAAAACAAACTGTGCTACGAGATCAAGAAGATAGTCATTCCCCTTCAACAGTAACGCCACCTTCCTATTAGTTCTGTTCCCCGAAGCTTGAAACTAGCAGAAATTAATCTGGGTCAAACCTCACTTTATTAAGGCCATTTCGAAAAGTTCGATCTGATGCAAAGCCCTACGATTAATTTTGCAGATAGTTCAGCACCTCTCAAAACATGTCATGTCATTTGCACATGTCTACACCTGTCAGTGCACCTATGCACATACCGTCATGCTTCTCAGAACAACCTAGTATTATAGTGACGCCTTTCAGTATAAGTTTCCATACATCTTGACACCCTTTAGAACCCCTCTGCATGTAATTAGACACCTCTCCGAACTGTGCTCAAATCTTACTATTTAAAGGACTACAGCACAGATGGTAAAACCAGAGCAGCAAAGACGGTGTGATGGTTGGGAAATAGTCACACGTTACCGATGAAATCCGGCCTCATTTTCTTTATTCTAACTGAGCATATAAGTCTTTAAGAAGTAACGACTTACACTCTCTTAGCGCCATAACTTAAGAAGAAAAAGGTAAAAAGATGTCACTGGTCTAGATTTACTCAAACTGCTAAAAACTATTACATCTCAGAATAGGTTTGCGCATGTCTTGACGACTCTTGAGCGACTCTGCACAGATCTGGACCCCTCTCTGAAATGTGTCCATCTCCTATTTATCTCAGAATAAGATGGCCCATATCTTGACACCTCTTAAAACAACTGTACACATACCCTTATACCTCTCAGGACAAATTTGCCCATACCTTAACTCATCTCGGAATAAGCTTGATAACTCTTTGAATCACTGTGTCGATATTTGGATAACTCTGAGAACATCTTTGTACTTATCATAGTATCTCTCACATCAACTACGTACATACTTAAACTCATCTTATAACAAGCTTGAACATATCGAGGCACCTTCCAGAAGCACCTTGAATCCTTCTCAGAACAACTTCGTGGGCACACATCTCAGAACAACTTTCCACATATCCTCGCACGCGTGAGAACAATCTGTTTGTGGCGAAAATTAGAATAGATACTATATCTAATTTTCCCTGCACCATATTACGAAAATACTTGACTTTTTCAAAGGTACAAAAGACTCCATTTCGGTAAAGTATATGTTACCTGGTATCACGTTTTCTGACATAAGTCTGCGGAAGAAATATTTGAACTTATACTGTTTAAGTAGCACCTAAAGTATGGAGGCTAAAATTAGACTGCAGTTAAACGATGACAGTTAAGGGATTTCCTAGGTCAAACCGCTACAATCCCTGGCAAACTCTTCAGAAACCTTGTTTTTTGGGTTTTGATTAGAACATAGGGTTGACAAATCGTCAAACGACGACGTGCTTTCTTATATTTTTTTTTCGACACTTTATCTTATTCAACCCCTTTAACCAGATCGACCTTGTCACAGGCTAGTATAAAATGAATCATCAAGTAAAATGTGTCAGCACGTCCAACATTTTTAAACCAATGTTGCGTGACTGCCGTGGTTCAATTCTGCCTTGCTCACTGAGACGGAAAGTGTAGTTGGTCACGATACCTCCTCCTCTCTGGAACCCTTGTCGAGGCGAGTTACCTGTGTTTGAACTGAACTCGAATAATCCACTAAATTTCGTCCTGTATTTATTTATTTACTTGATTGGTGTTTTACGCCGTACTCAAGAATATTTCACTTATACAACGGCAGTCAGCATTATGGTGGGAGGAAACGGGGCAGAGCCTGTGGGGATGACCTCAGGTATAGTGAAAATGCATTCAGGGTTGACAGCGGTGAAATTGTGTGTACTGATTGAGCGGGTAGTGTGCAGGTTTCACGTGCTTTAGTGCACTCGAAGGTGTGCTGTGTGTACCTGGAAATACTTAACTCTAAACCAACAACATCTGATAAACTAACAAAATCAGTTCCGCATTTTAACCAACTTCGGATTAACTGTTATTATCATGCAGCATTCAGTGGAACAGTTAGACTAATATCCTCAGTGAGTTAAACTCGCTGATTTCACCTGATACTTGTAACAATTTCCATCAGTCACTCGATGTAGTTTTTCTTTATATAGTATTTGGTACTCGCTGATTGTTTTAGATTTTTTTACCGAAAGAAATGCTTGTATTGTATGGTTGGATGTATGGGCGATAATCGTGCAGTCTGCCACCCTGAACGTCAAACACTCCCCCTAAACAGGTATTTAATGCTTCGCTTTTCTTTCTCATGCACTGGCACAAATTACCAGAATGAAGTTCATGACAATTTTATTCAGAACACTGCGTAATGGTATAGAAAAAAACTTACGAATCCTATTCTTGCGTCACTTGCAACATACTTTATCACTGAATGGTCAAACCTGAAGACACTAAGCATGGTGCTGACAACCGGCGGGTTAGTGCAAATGATGCTCTTATGTTATGTACCGAGAAGGGACTTGGGGGATGTGAATGCTGCCTCATTGAATATCCCGACAAGCCAGGAAGAAGACGCTGGTTCAGTGTGTGAACCAGCACAAGTAGTTGGTTCTCTTATGCAATGTACAAAAAAGTTCCCAAAACGGAGGTGAGCATTGACTTGAGTCTGAATGCTGCCTCACTGAACATTCTGAAAGGCCAAGTAAGGAGACACTATAAAAGATACCCAATACTTTGTCACAGTATGCTGAAACCGGGTAAACAAATAGTCCGTTGATACTCTCATGTGCCGAGAAGCACCATGGTAGATGTGGCTATTCACTCCAGTCTGAAGCTGGAAGACATCAGCGATAGCATCTTATATACATCAAATCACAGTGTGATAACAGCGAGAGAACCAGAACTTGATCAGTACACTTAACGCATGTACCTAGATGTACCTAAACGCTTGTGAGCATTCACTAAAGTATGAATGCGGCTTTACTGAGAGGCCCGACCCGAAGACACCAGACATGACATTCTACAGAAAGTCACAGTGAATAAATTTATTTATTTATTTAATTATTTGATTAAAAATTTACTCCGTACTCAAGGATATTTCACCATTACGGTGGGAAGAAACCGGGGAGAGCCCGGGGGAAATCCCTACCATCCGCAGGTTGCTGGCAGACCTTCCCACGTACAGCCGGAGACGAAGCCAGCATGAGCTGGGCTTGAACTCACTGGGTCCGGCATTGGTGGGAGGCTTCTGAGTCATTGCGCTGCGCTATTGCGCCAGTGAATAAATAAATAAATAAATAAATAAATAAAGGATAGAGTTTTGAATAATCGATGGGAGAAGTCCTGTCCGAATTACCTAACAAACGAGAGAAAAATTCGAACCCTTGACTTTTCTGGTAAAAACAAACGCCTCCTACTTAACAGTAAGTTGAAATATCTCATACTAAATACATTTGAACGTTTTCCAAAATGGATTGTCATGTAAAACTAAGAAGGGAAGAAACACATAAGGTATGAAAATTTTATGTCTTTTATTTATGGAAATGCTGTACAAAAAGCTTTGGTCCCATCCAGCTGATTGCATGATATCGCCAGATGAAACGCAAAGAAAACATGTACATTCAGCAGTTTTTCATCGGGAACTGAAGACCAAGATCAAACTATCCGAAATTCGCACACTGAAATTGAGTATTGTCTTTCTGTGACCTTTTGAGTACTGAGTTGTCCTCTTATACCGAATGGCATTCTTTGTAGTTTTTCCATGCATAAAAAAAATTCATCAACTTTCGCCAAAGATGAATTTCTTAAAAACACAGTTACACAGAGATCCAGATTGATTGATCCCAAAAATCTTCAGTTCTCCGTCTGCCTGAAATAGACTCCGCTCGAATAAATCCCTTATCGTTTTCACTTTTTACACATTGGAACATCATCTTCAGCAGACACAAGATTTTCATGGTAGCGATTTTGTTCTGACGTGGAATGGTGACAAAAACAAAGGTTCACGCTTTGCTAGTTCTCTTTGGCCTATGCCATATTCGAGATTGTTGCAACACGCCACTAATCACGTATACTGACTCGTATTTTGACACGCCAGTTTATTGCAGGTACTCATATCCTTCTTGCACGTTGCCTCATATAATGGCATCAACTCAGCAACCAGAAGTAAGACTATGCCCAAGAAAAACCCACAGAGTAAATTGTCTAAATATACAGTCAAGATGGCGACCTGGTTAGCCAAAATATGAGTGAGAAAAATTTTTTGCGCAGATCATATCTCTTATTTAATAGACAAATTGGGTCAGGTCAATGGTATCAATGCTCCCAACAATCCGTCATCTGGAAGATTCTCTGTATAAATTCAAGCGGTTGCCAATAACGTCTTTCAGATACTTTTTACCCTTAAACGCGACAGGATGACAGCACGTGCAACAATTCACTGCGGTATCTGTAAGCTTTGTTGCGTTGCGTTTCAACATATTGTTAATACTCGAGCATCATACGCATTCCAAAAAATAGTATTGTTCAAATATACTCGAACAAAATGTCACACATTATTTGTCACGAGAGCTAAAATTGTGCTTTTCTACATTGTGAACAATTAACACGTAAAAGCTACACAAAAATGGTGTTAAGTCTTGTCGTATTTTAAATGAGAATGCTGTCAAAGATTTGTATTTTTGTGTAATTGCAAAGTTTTTAATATTTAGCTTTATCAAATGTGTACCCATAAAGCTGTTGCACACACAATGGGCTCATTCAATTGTGCACTCCAGTATGGCGTTCCGAATTTTTTACAGCCGTTAGTGCACAAAGCGCTGTATTCTAATAGTGTATTCTTCAGTTCGTTGATACTTAGTTCTGTTAAATTTGTATCACAATAACATTCGATAGTGGTGGGCTCACTATATTGTGCACGTTTCCCACATCGCTGATTATCGGCCCAGTTAAATGTTAAATGTTTATAACCGTCCACATGAATTCACATGAGTCATAATTAATGGTATTAAAACAAAACGAGCTTCCTGGAGCTCAACGATGTTAAGTAACACCATAGTACAAAAAATGTGTGCCTTTTTATACTAGTATATGCCAATCTTTAAAGCGAAGACTTAGCTTTTAAGGAAAATTTTATTTATACTTTTATTTTATTTTATTTATGCTAGACGTGTAGACTGGATCAAATTTTCGCAGGACACAATGAATCCACAACCTATTGTGACGTCTGATGTCGTTGCTAATGGAAATGTTCTAGTGTGCACAAACAGATAAGTACTTCAACTATACATGTAGGACGGGACATCGTCTAAACTTATCGATATATTTAGAGAACACAAATAAATACTTTCAAAAGAATACGACTACAACTCCATACACATAATATTACTGAATCAGACTTTCAAACAAAATAGGTGACAAAACTGTACTTAAGACTGGTTGAGGAAGGAAAATAAATTAACCTCATGTAATCTTTTACAACTTATCAACTTCCATCGTAAAAAAAGTAAAATGGCATATGTTTGACGAAAAACTGTACAAAAAAAACCCCATTACATCAGATAGAGGCCTGGAATTTACACTTCTCTAAAATTAGTGTTTTTGCATTTAGTAACGTTTGATAAGCAGATCTTAAAGTGTGAATGGTGAAGCCCGAAGAAAAATATTGTCGAATGGATATCTACAGCATCTTTCTTCCGAAGAAGGCAATACAAATGGCTGCCATCAGGTGGAACAAGGTAGGTGTGACAACGGAGCCTGTGAAATGACATAAGAGTATAAAGGCGAAGTTAATAAAACATCTGCTTGACTGTTTAATTTATTTGTGTATTTCCTTGGTGTTTTACGCTGCACTCAAGAATACTTCACTTATACCACGGTGACCTGCGTTATGGTGGGAGGAAACCGAAGAGGAAGCCAGCATGAGCTGGCCTTGAACGCGCAATAACCACATTGGTATCACCAATAAACCTATTTACAACGGCGGTCACCTCTGAGGGCAAAAAAGCCCGGCGCAAACTACCACTTCGCTCCACTGT
Organism: Acanthopleura granulata; assembly: GCA_016165875.1. Taxonomy (NCBI): domain Eukaryota; kingdom Metazoa; phylum Mollusca; class Polyplacophora; order Chitonida; family Chitonidae; genus Acanthopleura; species Acanthopleura granulata. The sequence goes on along the minus strand of JABBOT010000011.1, from coordinate 14,149,454 downwards.
AAGGATGTAGCCAAATCAGTGAGACTGAAAGAGCAGAAACATCACAACTACACCAAAAGCAGGTGAAAAGAGAGTATAAATTGATTTGCAGGTATAGTCTTTAATATTTATTTCGATTTTCTCTTTCAGGCGAAAATGGTATTTGAAAATGTTTATGGGACCGACTCTTAGTACATGTAGTCTTTGCACGGCTCTAAATAAGGATGTGATGTACAATGTATCTGAAAGTAGATTAGCTATTTATATCCAAATGTATTCATTTAAACTGAATAATGATAATATTTATGAACATATTTTATATATAAATATGATTAAAATCCAGGTTGAACACATTTTTAGATGGAAAGATCAAAATCTAGCGCAGATATATTTATTAAAATTGGGTATCATAATCATTTTCAACATTATTGCGCAAAGACAATGTATACCGATAGGCGGTCCCATATAATCACAACACAAAAATCTTTTTAAAGATTCCTCTCTCATGGAAGACAAGATCAAAATAAATATTAAAGACTCTATCTGCAAATAAATTTTCACACTCTTTCATCTCATTTTCATCTCCTTTAAATCAATCGACATCATATTTATTTACCTCATTGGTGTTTTACAAAATCAAATCAAATAAAAAAAATATACGACATGGAGGATGCCAGATGCTAATGTTGGCCTAGAAAATACAGGAAATATAAGAGAAGAAATTACATGCATACCGGAATTGAAGCATTTTTTGGTGGTCTCGTCCGGGCATGTAGTACATATCAGTCCAGCTTTACAGGTCGTCACTTTGTTTATCAATTTATTAAAAGAGCTGTGTGTACAAGTCTCTCCTTCAGCAACCTCGCCACTGACTGAAAAATGACAATTATACTACAATAGAATCAAAAGGCCCAAGGAAGCTATAGCTCAGTGAACCGTGTCAAAATTACAGAATGATATCATTCCAACAAAACAGACACAAACAAACGTCATTATATGTTAATAAGCTCCTCTCAGTTGCATTATATTACACTTTAGCAATCCAACTAAAACACATCCAGTCCCAATCTTTATTTAAATCCCGATTAAGAAAAAATTTTTATGTGGAGTATAATGGTTTGTTTTATTACAAAGTTTCTACCTTTAGGTCGTTAAGAGTGGAGCGTGTATTTTGTTATTGACCTGTTTATAAATACACCCCAACATAATGTATTACAATCAATTCTGTAATTGTATAGGATGAATATTGTTGTGGTTAAATTGGTTTTCTAATTTTTCTTTAGGGAAAGAACAAGCCCTATGGGGCTTTATGCCCGCAATTTCCTTTTTCTCGGTATCATTATGCCATGCGATATGTCAAGAAATAGTTATGTAAGTAATTATGTTACATGAAATCACCTGTATCATTGACTGATGAATAAATATATATTAATGTACATATTCCCCACTGACATTTGACAAACTGGTCACACGTTACCGGTGAACTCGGCTAATGTATTATAATAGTGAATGTATAGCCCCAATGGCGTTAAGAGACATATCATTTCATGACATTTATTTATTTTTTACTTACTTACTTATTTATGTATTTATTTTAAACTGAGAAAAAATTTTAATGCGTCAACCAAAGTGATGTATCGAAATAGTTTACATGCAGGAATATTTTCAATTCTCGTAACCATGGTTTTATTTTCAAGCGAAATAACTCAGGAAAAGGTCAAAAAATAACAAAATCTGTTTTTAACCTAACTTTCCAGTAATTAAAGGTTTCTTTCTTTTCTTACACTACAAAATTACACTTGACAACTGTACAATCGTGGAATGACTCCTCGTTTAGTCCATTTTGTTGTTCATGTTAGATTTGGAGTTAAAATGTACGACAAAATTACGTCAAATGGTGCTCATCTTCAGAAATCATTTCGTCAAATTTTGCATAAGATACACACATAGATTTCATAATTTGTTTGAAGTTAAAGTCACGGTTTAGCATTTTCGCAATGCATTTGTCTGACTTCTTTGCACATGTGTGGTTTTTCTTTTGGTGGTATTTTGTTTAAATACAGAATACTCTTACCCAGACATTTTCCGTTTACGTTTTGAGTGTCCGCCTTACACTGACATGTAGAACTGGAACATTCCTGGTTAGTCCCCAGGCAATCGTTACTGTCATCACATTCGTCGCCAATTGTTTCTGTTAGAAAAAGAAAACAGCTGTTGGTAGCGGTCTTGTGGAATCTGTAGGAAGGAACAACACCTCAGTGACATTCACGCCTGACAAATTTTCGTCCTGACGTAAGGCCGAAACTGGATTCGAATACGCGTTCTCATTGGTCAAACACCGAGGTAAGAATGAACCTGAATGGAAAGTTGAACACTCAACACTTTTACATAGGTAGTAACGCCGATGGATATCGTTTCAGAGTATCACTCCACGCTTATACAAACCGATAGCACAGTGGCAGGAAGCTATGAGTCGATGGAGCGAAGATACAAAGCGATAGAACGAAGACACGAAAAGATGTCAAATTGACAATCGTTTCATACCATCACCACATCGCTTCTTCTCAACGAAACATCGCTTTGTAACCATCGTCTGAGGATGTTACAATAACGTGATGTTGCCCTTCACAGTCTTCCATAGGTATAAGAATGGGTGCCGTAAATCAAAACTTTCTGTAAAAAGAAACCCTCAGTGAAACAAAGCTCTCGCTAGTACAAACCCTCCTGTAAAGCAAAACTCTCCCCAACTATGAAACCCCTCGAAAAGCAAAACTCTCCCTAACACCAAATCCTCCGAGAAAAAAAACTGGGCCTAATATAAAACAATCCGGAAAGCAAAACCCTCAGGAAAGTTAAACTCTCCCTAACACAAAACCCTCCGGAGAGCAACACTCTTCTTCATTCAAATCCTCCGTGAAGCAAATCCCGCAGTGTTCCCGTAGAGGCAAAGTCTACTAGTGGTTAGTTATTACTTACTTTCCCTACACATTGTTGTGTCCTTTGTTATGTAACCTTTCTTACACGCGCACTTCACGGTTCCGGACACATCCTTGCATTCGACAGTACCACTAGAGGCACCTACCCTATCTGAAGAAAACAGGAGAAACAAGAGCAAGTAGTGAGCTGTAATATATAATTAACACACAACAAACAAAGAATATTTTTTGGCTATTAAGTGGGTTATATGACCAGCTTCTGGAACTTAACTTTATTGGTGCTCCAATTTCTTCAAAAGCTGGACGATGACTGATGGTTGCCCGCTTGGTGGTTTAATACTTTTGTACAGAGTGTTAAACACCAATCTATCAGTCAAACACACTACTTCTTCCAAATAATCTCTATGTTATATACTGCCTAAGATTCGAACTTGTATGTGGGTGCTTTTATAATGATAATATTAGCTCGAGGTGACACCTTGAAAAAGTATTGTGACATGTTTTGAAATCAATGAATGAAGGGTGTCAATCTTCCACTTAGGTGTAAATATTACACACGAGAAAGTAAATAAGTCCAAGTGAGTTTTTGTATTTTGAGACAAGCCAACCAACGTTGCGCCATTACCCTAGTGCTTTCGGGAGTGTGTAAAGAAAGAAGAGGGAAAAGTTAGACAGACACACATGTAAATAGCGGTGTTGACAACTTCTAAGAAGCAATGATCCCCGCTGTCCTTTCCCTTTGCTCATGTATGCTGGAACCTTAAGGGTAATGCCACAACGTTTGTTTTTTCCTTTAAAAACAAGTCCTGCTGAAGGGATTTACTTTCTTAATGTGTAACATTTCGCCACAGTTCTCCGCGTTTGTCATTATTCATTGGTAAGTTTTGAATTTCAACATTGTACCATAGCTCATGCTCACTCACCTCCATAGGTATAACACGTGTGAGTATTGATTGTGCATTCTTCTCCTAGAGCCTTGTCGTTCGATCCTTTACAAAATGAGTTGCCCGTTTCAGCGTAGTTATCATTGCAAGTAACCGTCTTTGGTGTTCCCGTGCAAGTTGCTTGTGGAAAATCGAACGAGTCATTGTCGGTGCAAGAGTCACCGAGGAATGGATTGGTTGCTAAAAAAAATCAGGCGAAAAGCGAGGTTTAAGTTTACACGTATTGTGATAACATAGTAGACAATGTGGAAATACCGGAAAAGTGAACATGCCGTGCCATACAAATTCTTAAGAATAGAGCAGAAGTCTGAATTTACCTACACCTGAAAGTAATGGAAGTATGAATTTTGCAAGAGCTAAAAATAACAGAAGTCCGAAACTGCCAACATCTGAAAATAACGAAAGTCGAACTTTACCCGCACCAGAAAATAACTGTACAGTTAGTGGCCTACTGTTAACCTTTGCATTGGTGCACAACCGGTGGCCTCCTTTTATCCTGTGAATTATTGTACAACTGGAGGCCTACTGTTATCCTTTGTGTCACTATGCAAATGAAGTCCTATAGTTATCCTTTGTTATACTCCACAACTGGTGGCCAACTGTTATCCGTTTTATAACGGTCCAACATGTGGTCTACTGTTATCCTTTGTATTATTGTACAACTGCAGGCCTACTGTCATTATACTCGGCATCACGGTACAACTGAAGACCCACTGTTATCCTTTATAATATTGTACAGTTGGATGTCTATTGTTATCATTTGTATTACTGTACAACTGGAGGTTTACTGTTATCCTTGGTATCACGGTACAACTGCAATGCAACTGTTCATCTGCTACGCTTTCTGTTACTGCACAACTGGTGGTCTCCTGTTACACTTTCTTTTACTGCACAACTCATAGTTACCTGTTACCTTTTCTGTTACTGCACAACTGGTGGTCTACAGTTACCGTTTGTATCACGTTGCAACTGGTGATCTTCTGTTGCACCTTTTACTACCATTACAGTTTAGTAATATTACTTTACCGCAACAGTATCTCCACAACAGTATCTGCATATATTCCTCGTATTTGCAAATTTCTGTTCCCTGAAACAGTCTTGTATCATACTTGCCATTGGTGAATTACGAATAGCCTAAAGGCCCTAGGCCCTATGTGGCAGCGTCACTGGTAGGCTGCAGGAAGCCTTTGTTATTACACATGGTGGGTAACAGGACGAATTTTGTTTTTACATGTACCAAATAACAGGAAGCCTTTTGATATTACATGTGCTAGGTACCAGGACGCCTTATGGAATCCATTACTTCTGGGCCCGCTTCAACTTTCTGACTTCTAATCGAAATATGGAATTCGACATTAGGGTTTATTTTGGGGTTACAGAAATAAAAATTCCGTCTACTTCATGAATGTTATCTTAACGTAAATGTTTCAAATTTCAATTGCCCTCACCAGTGCGGTCGCCGTGAGTTCAAATCCAGCTAATGCTGGCTTTCTCTCCGGCGGTACGTGGGAAGGCCTGTCAGCAAACTATGGATCATCTTTGGTTTCCACCAGGTTCTACCCGGTTTAATCCCACCATAATGCCCTGGCATAAGTGAAACTTTATTGACTTAAAATACCAATCAAATAAATAACTAAATCAAAATATTAGCTGTCAGTACCAGTAAACCAGATTTAACATATTGACTTAAAAGCAGGAATGGCTTTGGAGAATCGGCAAGTTGGGCCATAAAACGCCACATCGGTTTCAGACCTAAACAGTTTACTTTAAGATTTCGTATTACTGTACCACCTTGTGCACTACTTCAACTGTTTATTCCTCTAATACAACTTATAATCTCTACCAGGTTTGTGTTGGTTTTAATGATGACTTTGAGCATAATTATAATAACATCCATGAAAGGAAAAAGAGATCTTACTTGTTGCCTCACAGGTCGTGGTATACGTTTGTCCATCTTTACAATCACATCTTCCCTTGGTGCAGGGAGTGAGGTCAAAATTACATTGGAGACCCTTGTTGTCCACGCAGTCTGCGGTCTCTGTGCACGGCTCTCCATATCCCGCAGCTAGAAAATAAAGGGTGAGAAGTTAACAGTTAATGTTGGCGTCAGTGTCAGAAAATGACGACAGAATTTGAGATCCTCCTATGACTGCAATGAAGAACAGTTCACCTTTATAAAAACGGCGGATGGGTCCCGAGCTGGGATAAAAAACCACCGCCTCAGTAATGTAGAGCCGTAGTAGGAATCGAACCAGGGGCCCTCAGTCGTCCAGGTTTATTCGCATGCGGGACAAGAGAGTCCTCAAATAAATGAACGAAAAGCGTATTTTCATTTCTTATTTTATGTAAACTTTGATTATGTGAGTGGAAGTTAGGGACCACATTACCACAAACGTCTAAAATCAGATGCCTGATGCAGTATCTGGCCGCCCCGTGCTGCATTATTTATTTATTTTTACCATTTTTTATTTGAGTCGCTGTTTTACCTCGAACTGAAAAACATTTCATACTTCAGCATTGTAGTGGGAGGAAATAGGGCATTGACCATCCGCACGTTGCTGGGAGACTTCCTCAGGTACGGCCGGAGAAGAAGCCAGCAAAAGCTCACAGAGACCTCATTGCTGAAAGGCTCTTCAGGTAATATGCTGCGATAATCTCTCGGCCATGCACGAAGGCCCCACTATATTTTGAGAAATGCCAAGTATGAACTGACAGATAAGAAAATATACAATACCATCAGAGCACGGTAGAGTACAAATGAAATGGCGCCTAAGATTCTGTGATACGTTTGACGGAAATCAATGGGGTATGTTTTCCCGCTTAATCGCGACAGATGGTCTGGGATTAAGGGAGAAGTTTTCCCTCTGCAATACATAAGTACATGTACTATCTTAGCAGTTCACTCTCAAAACGACATCGCGAAGACAGGATTTAGGCCCAAAAGACTTCAAGCCACAACCTCATCTATGCTGAAGAAGTTCGCTCGGCCTCAGTCAATGTGGTGCACCCTCATGTAGCAAAGCGTGCCACTGCATAGGATAGCTTCCAGTCCCAATGTCAGTTATTAAACTGACATTTCAATGGTTATCAAACAATGGGAAGACAATCTGCATATTACATTAATCCTTAATTGGTCGGATGCCCCATAAAGCTACTTTGTTGCCTGCCCTTAAGTTAAAAGTAACATTGCGCTTAGTGTATGAGGATGTCATAATTATCTAACAATGAAGGGAGGCCACCCTAACATGTAAGTTGATACATGTGAATATATACATATACGGTTACTTCCACCAGAATCAGTTACGTCGTTAGGTGTATGGTGAACAGACAACAAAAGTCTGTATGATGATACAGTGTGACGTTTATCTCTCAAAACTGGTTGTAGACAATAAGTGCAAAGAGCCTGTTTAACCGCGATTTCTTTGCTGAAGGAGGTTCCTGAACGCACCCACACATAGTGGAAATAGGCACGGCTTCATGAAATTTTCTGTAAATTTCAGTGGAGATTAACATGGAGTGTTTCTCGACAGAACTTTAGTCACGCACTACATAAGAATAGGGCTACAGTGCTGAAGCAAAAACACGTAAGAACTTTCGTGAAACGCGAACCTGGAATTTTGTATTGTGTGTTACTTCCATTTTCACCATGACGACCTTACTGGTGGACAACACCATGCATAACAGGTAAAGTAAACTGCATTAGGCAAAGAAATCTACATAATCTCTAAATGAATTTAAACTGATCAAAACTATTGATTATGCCTATAATAATGATGATGATGATGATGATGATGATTATAGTCTTCGCCATCATCATCAGAATCAGAATATCCAGACTACTTACTTCCCGCATGGGCCAAGTATACATGGGCAGCAAGCAGCAGAATTAGACGTATGGAAACCATCTGTAAACAAAAAACAAACAAAACATTTCCACCAGCTGATGAGTTAGGTCACAATTATTTTAGGTTCTAACAATAGGTTTCCTACCTATTTAGGTGCTGACACCCAAGAAGGTCAATTTTGTGCTGAGAGGGCACTGTTTTCCGGACTAAGCATGATGTATTGACAATGTATTTACCACTTGACCACCTCACATTGGGTGTTGACAATGAGTTATCCACTTGACCACGTCACATTAGATGTTGACAATGGACTCTTCATCTGAATATTGGAGACAGATTTGCCATCCGACGGAGTCAAATTAGGTAATGAATCGAATTGTCTTCCGAACCTAGCACACCTGGGTACTGATACTGTATTTTCCACCTTATCAGGCCACTTTCACTGTTTGTTGTAGACTTTTCCCTCGATTTAGTCACTTTATGTATTTACCTTAATAAATTTTCTGCATTATCTGGTCACATGGTTTGTTGAAAATGCACTTACTGTCCGAGGCTGCATTGAGGGTAATACTTTGTGCTGCTACTACCGCGACAGTGCGCCACCTACACACCAACAGTCGATGGTTTACTCTGGGCCCTGCAGCCTACTTCACCTTTATTACTGCACATCATGGTAAGCTTAGAAAATTCTTGAAAATGACGCTTAACAACGATGTTTCTAAACCTGTGTTTCAAAAGCAAACACTAGCGAACATTGGCAGACAGCACATACGACTTCCGTCAGATGTTGTTCTCATATAAGGTTGATGAAACCACTAGGGTCTGCTTTGTTATGACTTTTACGTGAGTATTCTTGAGATCAACAGTTTCTTGCCTCCCCAAAAGCAATATACACCACGTATATTACAGTCTTAGTTTGACGAGGTATCGTTCTCTAGAACACTGAATGTTTGCACAACCATGGCAGAGGCGACAGCATGATGGCTAGCAAAAGGTAACACGGAACCTGGGAGGCCCGGCCTCTGGTCAGTTTACCTCAGTTAGGGTTTTATTCCAGCTCTTCGTGTAAATCTTTACAAAGTAACAACTTTCTAGTCCCCATAGCAACAATACGTATGCGGAATTAGCTAAAATAAATAAAACGCATTTGTCGTCACTGGTCAAGAATTAATAAATGGCCTTCAAGCCACGGTAAAATGGCCATTAAAGCTTCGCTATCCTGGCGATGACTACATCAGAGCGGCAAACACGTTCAGCCAACCTACTTATCAAAGGGATAACCAGGTGAAGTAAGGCGATCCAGAACTCTGACCCAGAAAATCCATGTGTTCAACAGACAAAGGCGTGTCACTAGTATTCGCCAGGGTCTAATAAGAAGCAACGCTGATATGATCGCACAACTCATAGCTGTCGGTTTATCTTCTCTCGACATTTCTTTTTTATTTTTACACAGAAAGCACATATACAGGAAAAAATATGTATCACCTGACATTTTGAAGAAAAACAACAATATGTTCAAATACTCGTATAGTCGAAAATATCCACGCTGGTGACATAAAAGCAATGAAACACAGACAGGGGGAAAAGAAGAAGCTTGAAGTCTTGGACATGTTTAAACTTCATCGCCTGGAAGGCGTAAGTTTTATTTCTTCGAAAGGATTTCTCTAACTCATTTAAACACAGCGTTGTTCTCGGTGTATCCGATTGGCATCTTGTCGGTAAAACAGAATGTTCGAATCCAATATGGCTCGCATCCATCACAAGTTGAAAAAAACACACACAAAATTATTCCCATTATCATAAGATTTCCCGATGTCACCTGCATCCAGTTTTATGTAATCAAGAAGATGTCTGTGTACAAAAGCCACATATGTATTTTTCTTCTTCAAAATGTTTGCGCAGCTGGCGGTGATGTTTGTACAAATCACATCGATATCGATTTATCAATGCTCAACTCTGTATTTTGTCATAAAGCCTTGTGGATTTACAATTTAATTCAATCCCTCCTACGTTTATTTGTGCACCACCGGGTTCGTGTGTGCCTGATTCCTTTGATTATAGAAATCAAATTCTCCACCTGTAGGGATATGTTAGCGGAAAGGCTAGACTATGCTACAACTAACTAGTAATAATATAGCTTTGTCTTTAAAAAGAACTTTTCAAAACTCGTGACCCGAAGAAAAAACCTCCATAGAAATCGGCTACTAGGAGAAAATATGTGATTTATTTACTATTTATCAGAGTGTTAATGTTGGCCACCTCCCCCTTCCACTATAAACTTGACTCTCGTTATCAATGGGGAAAATGACTTGAGCACGGCGTTAAACACCAAAAAAAGGTCCATAAAGAGTTTGATGTCGGCGAAGTAGTAAAATCGAAGGAATGAACTTGAAGGTAAGTCCAATAGTTTGATTGTCTGTAGTTGTCTAAAAAAAACTATAGGGATGGAAAAAATGAAGGTGTTCTCTTACCTTGGTTAACTGGAAACCGTTACGGACTACAGGTGCTGGGTAATTTTGATCTTCCTCAATCCGCGTGTGCCCCCAAACGCGCCAACGTTACCCTTATAAGCGTTCCTAAGGAAGGGTTGAATTTGTGTCCCTTTGTCACCAAAGCAACACCACTTACCCAGAAACCCAACACTATTCATACACGCAACATTATTTGCATAAAGATACCAGCCCACACTGAAAGCGTATTTCATTGGTGTATTATTGCAAACCGATCGAGACAAGGTTTGCGATAGGCTGTGTCAGTCAGTCGTCTTGGCACTGCCTTGGCACTGTTTACCTAAAGGTAGGGGATTTTTTTTGTTTTTTGTTTTTTTGAGCAAGCTTGTTAGCCAGGGGTAAAACATACAACACGCCACAATGAAATTCATACATTATAAATTCTGCAAACTGATTCACAAATGGCTTACAGACCTACCTAGTGGAATATAGCAAGTGTATATTATTTCTTTTCATATCTATTTTCTCAGTGCATTTTACACGCTGTCATAAAACTGTGTCATTTTATAGTGTATGGGGTTAGCGTGGCAGCACAGCACAATGACTCAGAAGCCGTGCGGTCGCTATGAATCCAAGTCCCGCTTATGCTGCCTTCCTCCACAGCAGAGTGACCGTGGGTTTCCACCCACCATACCTTAAAGCCATACCCTAACGCTGACTGCCGTCAAGTAGGTGAAATGTTGTTGAGCACGGCGTAAAACTCTAACCAAAAAAAAAGTAGATACATGCATGTGGTTAATTTTTGCGGTACAACCACAATAGCTCTTGTGCTTACAGGAGTTAAGGATATTTCGGGCGTATTCTTCTTGGAATACTGTAAAATAAACCTATTGGCTGCTTCAGCTTTAATCACTAACTGGGAATTCTAAACTAAGCAGAGGCTCGAGTTTGACCGCATTCATTTTTCGTGGGGCCCTAGTGACAATACGCTTTCGAGCAGTTTCGTTCGGCCATTTCTGTGGCCAAACGTTCGTGGAAGAGCACCTATCTTTCTGTAGTATGATGTGTGCTCTCATAACTCGTTGAGTTTTTCGGTAATTTGCCAAAGTAAGTGGTTTTCTCAGGGCGCTTCTGTTTCCTACACCTACAAGCCGACCTTCAGCGTGTACGTGAGACATTTTTGAATGTGGGGTAAAACAAGAATGAAGGAAATCAATAAATTTGACGCTTATTGTGAACATTAATGAGAAGATGTCCCATCTGCAATTGACAATTGACACTATTTCGGGTGGTATGGCAACCACAAGTGAAAAATGGATGGCGATTGTGGAGATTGGGCTCAGTGTCTGCTGATGTATTCCATGTCCTTAAAAGTACCCCGTGTCATCATCCGTTAAGACGTTTCCTTTTCTCAAATATGTCATACAAGGCAGGGCCCAAAGCTATTACTAAAGCCATCATTAACACGTTCTGAATTGTTCGTTTTTGATGGAAAGTTCACTTGATGATTCACGCTACAATAAATTCTATACGTGTGTTGAAGACGGCGGGAATGGCGTGTCCGCGCACTGATATAAGGACCCATACCCAAATAAAGCCCTGTTAGTACACCAGATGTAGGCATTGATCACTGAGATCGAGGGCCGTGACGTGTCACCATGACAACAGCACGTGGCTGTAAATGCAGGTAGCCTCTGCTCATTGCGCCTGGTTGCGGGCTAAGCACACATAAACCGTGTCTATAAGTAGGTCGCATCGATTCTTAAAGTTATCCTCCTTTGTCTGGCTCTTCTTGTTGCTAAGGACAAAACGTAGCGTGGACTCCTACCTGGGTAAAATCACTGAGGGGAAACGACAGTAAACTTGTTTTTGCTGAGAATTCTAACACACGGCCCAGCTCAGCACAGTCTGTTTACTTCGGGCTGTACATCTACATTTATGAGACAGTATCATAACTCTGATAGATTCCTGGACAAAACCGTCTGTCTTGACTATAAAGCCAACTTCCGGCAAGCCCTGTACCCTGGATGTCGCTGTAGTTTGTGAATACATCGTGGAGCAAAGGCACGTCAAATAAAACATCATAATCGTTCGTGCTCCATGATATTTGACCATTTCTCTTGCCATTAACCATTCGATCAAGTAACTTCACACGAAACAGTTAACACACGAATAAAATTTCCCGTTTTTTAAAATTTATTTATTGGTAGTCCGTTGTATTAGACACGACAGATTTGTCTCACAGATAAAGCTGTCCATTTTAATGTTAACATTTTCAAGCAAAACCATCCATCACGGGTGAAATCATTCACAACACAGCCGCCCTCTGGAATTCTACATTATACACCGCCACCAAACGCATGTATGTATGTATGTATGCTTGGGTTTTACGTCGCACTCAACAATTTTGCAGTCATATGACGACGAGGAGTCCTGGGAATGTAGATATGCTGTGTCTCCTTGTGGCAGGGCGAGTCCATGCTGCCAAAGTGCTGCCACCACTGGAGCATCATGTCGAAAACCCCAGACATGACACATCACCCAGTCACATTATATTGTCACCGAGTCGACCAGTGTTGTTTCATTGCTCTAACCTGTTAGTGTTGAGCGTCAACTTAGGCAGATACAGTTAACATTTTTAAACTCTTTGGTATGTCTGGACCGAGACTGATGTCTGATCTCTCGACCTCGAGGCGCAAGCTCTAGCCAAATGCATGCGGCATGGCTGTAGTTGTGTGGTTACTTCACGAAACTGACTCCCATGAGACCGATTTAACCAAGTCAGTTTTGCAGTTATGAAAATTTGAAATTTTTTCCCTTTGTTCACTATTAGCAGGAATTAATCAAAACAAAATAAAAAAAATTAGTCGCTGTCGACCAAATATTTCTTGACACAAACGTGAGCTGCCAAATGCTTCTTGTTCGCTTACTCCATTAAGACTCTTATGCCGAATAGACCAAGTTTAACTTAGGCTCAAACTTATCGATCCTACCATGGTGAAAAAGCCCAATTGTTTACGAATATACTTATGGTCCTGTCAGCTGACATAAATACTCTAAATTATGTGCTGGGGACTGCTTAGTGATATTCTGTGCTAGTTTGTATTTATTTTTATCCAATATCTGAAACTTTTGTACCATGCAAGGTCGCGTTCTTAACTCAAAACTAACATGCAAAAATACGCAGAGTTAGAGGTGTGACATCAGGGGCCATTCGTAGGAAGCCCTCTTTCTCTATACTTTCTTCCTTCAGCAGTGTCTTTTACATACATTATTAGTTTTCCTCGGAAAAAAATTAAATTCCTCGGAATTTATCACCACGAAGAGCATTTTTCAGACGTAAAACTCGGAAAACTACAGGCGCTTTTCAGGCCGGACCAATTAACCGCAGTCGCAGAATTATCTCCCTTAGTAAAACTCTGCCTCTTCACTGTCCCTGTCGGTATGGTCAGTGTCTTCCAACGTTGACAGAAGGTTGCAAAAGGTCATGTTTTTAAATAATATTTGTGTTCATTGACTGTATTTACTGTTGTTAAACGTCGGAGTTGTCAATTTAAGATGGTTATTCTGACGTTGCCGTGCACGCAGGTACTGTCAATCAACAAAGCTGGCCTGGATCGGACAACCAGCTGGAGATTATGCGCCCAATAGGTAGAGGACACACACTCACAACTAAGGCAACTACAGTATGCTTCAGTGGATAATTCGAGTTTCGTCAGAAAATTTAAAGACACGAAATGAACATACTTGTTCATAATTCCTGACACGAATTGTTCACGACCTTCTTCGACCTGCTCTCGTCAATTATACGAAGCTTTTGTGCTAATTGGTGACCATAATTGTTCTATATATTCATATATATATTTAAGATCCATACAGACATATCCTTTACCTGTACCCAGCGATGCCGTTTTCTGCGAAGCTTTCGTTACGCTACGTCAATCCCGATAACTGAAGTGACGTGTCTTCAGTATGAATTATCACGACAGGTAAACAGGGAGCAACTCACCAGGACCCCCAGAAATCTGATGCCGGCTCTAGGACACCATTAACTCTGACGGTTAACATTTTATACAGAGTAAATGACCCGGTACGACCCGGAATGGTTCGGATAACATGTGTACTGGGCAAGTTTGTGCTGTATAAGCTAGAAGTTGATCGTGCATGTCCGGAAGACGTGGCGAGCGCTGCGTGGAAATCATATTTTTCTATATTCTCCCCGACAGTTCGTGGGAAGGTCTATTAGCAACATTCGGATGGCTGCTGGTTTTACCTGCCCGGTTTCCTGCCACCTTAAACCTCGGCGCTTGGGTACGGCATAAAACGCCAATAAAATAAATACTGAACAAATAATGAATGAATATTTTCTAAATGTATAAATAAATTTTCTGCCGGGGCACTGTCGTTTAAGTGAAATGGTGTTCAATACGGCGTAAAACTCCAAAGAAGTAAACATTGAACAAACCAACAAATAAATAAATACATACATATTTTTCATATCAAAAGTTCTCTTAATTTGGTAAGCCTGATAATCTTTACATAAAAGTCAACGTGGCTTTGGATCCAGAATTTGGGTGAGCTATATTGGGTGATTTGGCTGATAGGTGACTCGACCGATTACCAACAAGGCCGAGATTACATATATACATGTGGAATTGCTGTATTTTGTTATTTGCATCTTTGTTAAACAATTAGAAGTAAATTTGTCGCGGTTATTTTAATCTCCGATAACTGGAGTATTCATACCAAATTCAAAAACCCAATAAAACAAATAAGTAAATAAACATAACAGAGAAGGAAGTGAAGAAACTTTCTCTGCACCAATACATTCCTTTCTGAGCCAATACCATACAGCGGCAGATTTGTATACGTCATTTACAGTGTATTTTGAATGAATGGAAGAATGGACGTCTGCGGACGTTCATGTAAACTGTCTGTCATGGCTAAGTTTGAATTGTATTGATATTCAAACATAAAACATTCAACAGTTCATCAAATTTAAGATTTGAAGGAAGTGAACACACCTTTAGATTATTCACCTTGACAAATCCGCCTGGGAACGTTCAGACCCTTGATTTTATTTATTTATTTATTTATTTATTTGATTGGTGTTCTACGCTGTACTCAAGAGTATTTCACTTATATGATGGCCGCCAGCATTATTGTGAGAGCAAACCGGGCAGAGCCCGGGGGGAACCCACGACCATCCAAAAGTTGCTGGCAGACCTTCCCGCTTACGGCCGGAGAGGAAGTCAGCATGAGCTGTACTTGAACTCACAGCGACCGCATTGGTGGGAGGCTTCGGGTCATTGTGCTGCCATAGCGCGCTAACCGACTTGAGGCACGGGCACCCCCCCCCCCCTCCGCCATCCGTTGATTTTAGTATGTAGTTTTAAGGTGCCACAAGATATGTTGTTGTCGTGAAATATTCAGCAGAATATAAAGTAGCCTATGTTTCAATACAACGCAAAACTCAATAGAAATTCAATGTCTCAGTAATCTCACAATAATCAGTCAAAATATATCCCAGTAAAACATCAATAATTCTTCCAAATATAGTCCTCGGAAAGTTTTGTGTGTTATGTTTGATTGGGTGTTAATTATGATTTTGAGTAATTCTGTACACCAGTGACATGTAATAAAAGTGTAGTAAACATGATTGTATATATTTTGTTTTAACTTCGATTACGCCTGGGTGCTAGGGGCGGTGTAAGTTTTTATTTTTTAAAAATTCACATGATCAGTTTGAATAAAACCGTAACTGAGACCGAATTTCACAGGTTACAACTGTCACAGTATTGCCACTGCTTTGGTTTTAGTCTCAGTGTTGCAGTCTTTTATATGATAAAAATACAATCTTGGCATAATTAATTCAATGTGAACAAACCCATAGATTTGTTGTATTATAATTGTATATTTTATATCGTGGATATCGATGCATGGAATGAACGGAAGGAAAAACTTACGAAAAAATTATCTATATATACTAAGCCATATGAAAGATGACTCAGGTCTTCTATGGAAATCTTCGAGAATTGCATTCACGCATAAATGCCATACAGAGGATTGCAGCATAGAGAGTAAAACCAGAGTACCAGTTTTACAGTTTGCAAATTTCCATAAGTTTCTGTGAAATCCGACCTAATTGAGATTTTACTTCAATTGGGGTTCTTGTCATGTTCGTGATTAAGAGGTAATAACTTACAACACCTCACCCCCCACCCCCACCCTCCGATAGAATGGCTTTGGCAGAATTAATTTCAAAATTATCATGTAATAAAACTCAACCCGTGAGAATGGTGTTGGCTATATTTCATTTAGAGACCCAGGGGAATTTCAATTCAGGTAATTTTCCGATTGCAATATACTGGGTGTCACTGGTGTAGAAATATTAAAAATGTTGTGTTGTTATAACATTTAATACCTGTACACAATAACATTAAGAAAGACCCTAGTTTGGCAGACGCTCTAAAATATTGCTCAATATATCCATTCATAACGTTATCGGTGCAAGGATGGTCAAAATTGTGCAAGTTATATACTTGAATTAGGGCAAGCCATGTTGCAAATCGCCCTACTACCGTTGCCGTTACAAATGTAAAATTTCTAAATCCAGTCTACTTTACCATTTAATAAAACTCCACCCATATTTCATTTAAATCACCGTGTGAATTTCAGCTCAGGTAATTTG
Source organism: Acanthopleura granulata (assembly GCA_016165875.1). Classification (NCBI taxonomy): domain Eukaryota; kingdom Metazoa; phylum Mollusca; class Polyplacophora; order Chitonida; family Chitonidae; genus Acanthopleura; species Acanthopleura granulata. The sequence continues at coordinate 14,132,609 of JABBOT010000011.1, read as the reverse complement.
TTGAATCACCAAGCAGGTGTACTTGAATACATAAGGAAATAGAATCTTCTCAATCTTGGCCTCGCAAACTACATTGGCCTAACGCCCGCCAGTCTCACTAAGCGTTCCCGGTCATTAATCGCAAGACCAGTATCCAAAAACAAGAAATAGCACACACCACCAAAGAGCTGAGAAAATGTATAAATAAAAAAATAGGACGGATTCATGCAAAGAGAAGAAAGACACAGACATCATCTGTTCTCTAATCGAGACATAAAACGGCAAATCTCTTTACTGATTTGTGAGGTAAAATAAAAATCGACATTGTTGGAAACAGAACGATCGGAAAAAACATTACTTTTTATTATATAAATTCACGACACATAGGCAACGTCTCTGTTTTTCCGTACACTGAAAAAAGCCTGAGCTCATTCAACTCATAAAATTTAGTCTTCGGACCAGATCAGCAGAGTAACTGAAGTCACTGAAGACTCCTCTTATTATCTTACTGATTCATTAATGGCCGATGAGTCTACATTATTCTCACTACACAGACATTCTCTCATGTGTTGCTGTACATATGCATTCATTCTCCCTGTACAGACATTCTGTCATGTGTTGCTGTGTATATATTCTGCACTATGTTTCTGCACAGACGTCCTCTGTAGAAATTATCTCTGTCTCACTTTCAAAAAAGATTTTTCCTATGATGCCTCCCGATCACCTATGTTGCAACATAGACATTTTGTCCTGTGTTATAAAAGACTGCAGCATAGGAACACCGGAACGGCGACGACAGCGTTGGGGATATAGACATTCTGTGTAGAAATAAACGACATGACGACAATGCAAAGGGGACCATGCGTTGGGGATATAGACATTCTGTGTGGAAAATAAACGACATGAAGACAATGTAAAGGGAACCATGCGTTGGGGATATAGGCATTCTGTATAGAAATAAACTCTGTATTTGTTTTCAGTGAATTTTCCATCACATGAGCAACTTCACTGCTCCCCGTATGATATCCTACATTCTAAAAATGTTGCTGTTGCATGCTCTCCCATGTTGCTGTATAGACACTCTGCTACACAAGCTTTCCGTCCTATGTTGCCATATAGACACTCCTCCCTGTTCTACTCTATGGGCATTCTGTCCAATGTTGTTGTATGAAAGTTCTGTCCGATCTCGCCGACATTCTGTCCAAATATTAATTTTATCGATATTCTGTCCTATGTTCCTGTATATGCATTGCATCTCTACGAACATTCCGTACTATATTGTGGCATACAAATTCTGTCCTAAGGTCTTGTGTACACATTCTGCCCTAAGTTGTTGTATACACATTATAGCCTAAGGCGCTCTATACACATTCTGTCCTATGTTGTGGCATACACGTTATGTCCTATGTTGTTGTATACACATTCTGTCCTAGGGTATTATATACACACTCTGTCCTAAGGTGTTGTATACACATTCTGTCCTATGGTGTTGTATACACACTCTGTCCTAAGGTGTTGTATACATATTCTGTTCTAGGGTGCTGTGTACACATTCTGTCCTAAGGTACTGTATATATATTCTGTCCTAATGAGCTGTACATACATTCTGTACTAATGTGCTGTACGCACATTTTGCTCTGTTTCTGAAAAGCGGAAAATATTGTGCTGCTTTATAGACATTCTGTCCCATGTTGCTGCTTGGGCGTGCTGTCATGTACCGCGGAACCTTCATTCTAGTCATATATTCTTTATACTTGTTTATCGATGACAGCACACTCAATACACAAGTGTACCTGTATTACATCCCATATATGCGGGACCTAGTTGTCTAAAGTGGAGTCGGCTTCCACTTAAGTTCGTTTATTCGGTTTTATTTCTGTGCTATTTAATGTCGCATACTGAAGAATATGCATGTATCACCCATAATATGATGGCCATCAGGTTTATACATCAAAGAAGCAGGAGAACTTTTGGTAAGTTATTAACAACCATTCCCACTTATGAGGACAGACATGCGCGCCATATTATTGGAAAACAACTGGTCTCCAGCGAACGTCAAGGGGTTTTTATCACCAAGGTCCCTCCAACATTGACAAATTCACCAGGGTCATACCTGTCAATATTTAACTCCTAACCCGTTCTTTGTTAGGTCAGGCAGAGGCTTGTATGGGGTTTACTATAGGTGTGATAATGTACACGGCAAATCGGGGCAGAAGATAGCCCCTGACAAATTTAGGTTAAGCTACCATATGCAGTACAGATGCGAATGCCACTGACTTTGTTTAAACTTAAGCTAATGGATAAGCGACTGTACAAATATGGTGAAGTTTTTGCCTGGCCATCTCACCCGGGTGCAAGACTCAGGTGCATGACAACAAGCTGGACTTCCCTGTAGCTGTGACATCTCGAACAAAATCGATGTCTCGTTCTATCCGGACACATAGTTACGTCCAACAACCATGTTGTAAAGACAGGATGTACAATATAAACAGTTTGACCGACTGGCCTATCTTAAAAGGTAGCACCGGTACACCCAAAATATGGCCGACCAACTCAGCAACTGATGGACCGCTACACTGACTGGCCGACTTACAAAGTTGACTATCGCATGCAGCTTAAAGTTTATATAACCAAATTAAATAGGCAACGCAAGTTTGCAGTCGCTTGCACTGAGACTTCTCCCGCTTATCCTTTATTATTCCTAGAAATGGTTTTCGCTATTGTAAAGCAAAAACAGATATCAGTGGATGCTACAGCCAGTGTGTAATTGTAAATATTTGAGCAGAGTGGTAAATTTACTGCAAAGCGACTCGCATTGGAAAGTTAAAATATTTTCATCTTGACTAAATGGTTCCCAACGGCTCGAAAGACTTTCGCTGTAATTTTATCAGGTTTAATTTATTTTATTTAATCGATGTTTTACGGCGAACTCGAGAATATTTCACTTACACGACGGCTCACATGATTATGTAGTGAAGAAAGCACGGGTAAGCATGAACATTCATGTAAGACGGCATAAACTGTCTGGTAGGCGGCGAGGGCGAATGTATTCTTTCTACCACAACTAGATGATGGAAGTGGAAAAATGCCCACTCCGTCCAAGGGCGCGTGGGAATGAACAAGTGGGGAACTCAGGCCTAAGCTTTATGTTCTGTTCTTTATTCCTTGCTTTTAGTGAGGTTTTGTGGGTAAACTGTCGATGTAGTACTCATGTATTACAACAGCTTGGCCACGAGTCACCATCAACGTAACTCTAAACATAGAAATAAGGTCTGCAAAATTTGAATTCAAACAATAAACAACCAAAGCGCACCGCAAGATTGCTAGACCCTGTGGCAAAGACGTTCACAAATGCCCGTTTATCTTTGGTTGTAGTTTTATCTTTACACTTAACCTAGTTTAGTTATTTGTGTTGTCTTTTCTTTTAAGACAACTCAGCTCAACTCCGAGCGCTCGTGTATGTACTCAATAACGAGTGAGATATTCTGAGCATGGCGTACAACACCAATAAAACAAATAAAGAAAGAAATAATGAATGAATCACAATGGACATTATCCACTCAGTAGTGACAAAATCCGTGCAATCACATGAAAAGAAAACATTTATTGTACAGTTCGTTCTCATAACAAAAGGCTTATATATAACAAATAAATTATCAGATGATCCATTATACAATTCCTTTCGAGGTTGGTCGACAATTTTGTGAACGTTTTAACAAAGCCAGAATATGCACGCTGGAAAACAACAGATCATTTTACCTCAAAACCGAATCTTCATGAGACAGAGACAGTAGATGTATGTCTATTTATTGATCGGCTGAGTAGAGGTTATATAAGTTTGTTACGTTGCATATTTTTACATTTTACGCATTAACATTTGAACAGTAATGAATTTAAAACTTTTCTTTTAAACAGTGACAAACTCTAAGAAGAACAGTAAATGTAGGTACATTTCTCTTCCCAATTTTGAACCCAACGTTTACTTTTGTGGACCAACACACGCCATACTCTGAACCAGACGTGAAGCTGTGGCCCAGCATTACTCAGAACGTGGAATGTTTCGTTCCAATCAGCAAAGTGACTCCTGCATGCGTCCACTTAGGGTATGGCACAAGCTGACGAAGTTGAGCAAGAGTTCAAATGATTGACAGCATACAAATAAAATGGACGCGTTTGTGTATGTCTTACTCTTTCCATATGTACATATAGCGAGCATTCTTTCGAATAAAAATTTGTCAAGGCCGACAAGAGATTCATGTTCTCTGATTGGAAACAGGTGACAATGACTGTTTCTTGGCAACACATTCTGGAAGAGTTTGCGCATAAAAGACCTCTTTGCTCAATACTGCAAAGGCAATGGTCTTGTCATAAAATCTATATGTCTCCAGAGAAAGTGAACATGTGGCTTAGATCTGCATGGTACACTTCAAGAGCAGTTCGCGTACACTTGTTATTTACAATTGTGCCCTGAAAGCGATGCACCCTTTAATAGAGTAAAAACACATTTGCTCGTCTTTCTAACGTCATCTGCATGTGACACATGTAACATACTGCACAGAATTCCTTATGTCGTCTGAAGTCATTTGCACCCCCAAACTCGTTTCGTTCACTCCGTGGCCGTGTTTCTTCTTCGCGATGACGATGCAAATTCGTTGAGCGCTGAATGGTCCATTCGAAACACGTGCCATCCTTCCTGTTTCGTCATATCCTCGGCGCCATTTCTTTTGTAGTACTCTATGGAAGACTTACTCCAGTTGGCGACAACCCATTGCATCCGCGTGCATTTCCTTTCTACAGCTTCCTGGAAATCGATAACCGAATAAGAATTAAGACATATCGGCTGATATTCAATGGTAGGTCAGGGAAAATGGGACGGTTTGAGTACGGAGCCGCGGTCTTACAGGACCGAGTTTTTCAACACTTTGTGGATAAAGTTTTCTCTTTTTGTATCCGCAGCAGACATTGTGTATGTTACATACACAATGACCCCAATGAAACTTTACATTCAAAATGGAAAAAAGTGTGAAAGTTTACAAAATTACCAGAGTAGTTTGTAGTACTGGTATATATAGATTTTCAAAAGAAACAGTTTTCTTCTGAGAATTTTTACTCGCGAATACACGAAACAAATTAAGAATTGAATACTACATCAAACACGAAGTATAAATGCAGTAAAATATGAACAGATTATTTCTATCAACGTTTATTCGCAAACAGACGAAAGACACTAAAAAGATAATATTATTACACAAAGTGTGAGGGCATAAAATATAAACAGATTGTTTTATATCATCGTTCATTCTCAAACGGACGAAACACAATAAAAAAGTTTATGGTGCGGCATAAGACATGCACGACGGAATGACGTGAATGACGTGAATGTGTGTATTATGTATGTATTTATGTATGTATTTATGTATGTATGTGTGTATGCGTGTGTGTGTGTGCGTACGCTTATTTTTTCATGTCAAATGGGACATCATGCCGATGACACCAGACATGACATCCCAACCACTCCATAAAAACGACTGTGTACCACAGGTACACACACTGTAACAAAATTAAACATCCACAAACTTTGTGCACCAGACGTGTACAAATTGTGTACTTGTGAAAAAATATGTGTATTGGTGGTACACATGGCTGTATCACTAGTACTCAAAGGCTGTAGATGTTTAATTTTGTTACAGTGTGTGTACCTGTGGCGCACAGTCGTTTTTAGAGAGCAGTCACATTTTACTGACACCGGGCCGATCAGTCCCTTTTCCTAACTCTAACCCCTCAGTGCTAAGCGCCATGCAAGGCAGCAGCAAGTACCATTTTGGAAGTCACTGGTCATGTTGGTATGGACCAGCACTGGATTGTTCCCGGATCTCCAGATCTCGAGGCGGACCTTCTAACTACTAAACCATAATCTTTTGAAATACATCTTAAAAAGTACTCGTATACCAGATGCAAAACAATTTATAACCTTGCTGTGTCAGTCTGTCATAGAATGAAATGACATACCTTAGCTACAGTTTTCCACAAAGAGCTGCCCACGCCTTCCCCACGGTATTCGGGGCACACGTACAGATCCTCCATGTATAACATTCTACCCTCCCAGGTGGAGTACGTGTAGAAATACAAGGCGTAGCCTATAAGTTCTGGAAAACTGCCTTCTGAAATAAAAGTATGTGTACAGATAGAGAGATAAACCCAGATCTACCTTAAAATATATATATATATATATATATATATATATATATTGTTTGTTTATTTATTTATTTATTATTAGATTTTCACTTATACGACGGAGGCCAGCATTATGATGACAGGAAACCTGACAGAGCCCCGGTTTAAACCCACAACCATCTGCAAGTTGCTGGCGGACCCTCCCACGTATGGCCGGAGAGGAAGCCGGCTTGAGTCTAAGGCACTGTATTGGTCAGAGACACCTTGGACATTACGCCTCTCTGGCCACGGAGGCCCTCGACATATACAGACGAACCAAATAAAACATGAATAGTGCAATAAGACGTCTGAAGGTAGCAGTCAGAATGTATGTCGATTTCTTCTGAGAATTTTCATTCGCGAATACACGAAACAAATTAAGAATTGAATACTACATCAAACACGAAGTATAAATGCAGTAAAATATGAACAGATTATTTCTATCAACGTTTATTCGCAAACAGACGAAAGACACTAAAAAGATAATATTATTACACAAAATGTGAGGGCATAAAATATAAACAGATTGTTTTACATCAACGTTCATTCTCAAACGGACGAAACACAATAAAAAAGTTAATATTATTGCACAAGGGATGGCATATACAATATCCTTGAAATTTACACGCAAAGAAAAAAAAACTAACCACACAAATGTGTATTTCATATTACGGTCTACCTTTCTAACACCTGGTTGATAATTTAATGATGTAACAAAGAGTAGATATATAGTCTTGAAGAGTTTAATTCTCTCCACGCTACATCCATTTTGCAGTCAGGTACACGGTAATGTACGGTGATGTGATCTATCTTATTTTTTTCTAATTTTGGCGACAGATAGTAGTACTGCTGATGGGCAAACAAAAATATAATTTTCTACCAGATTTTAAGGGAAGGTATGGATATGCAGTTCAATAAGAAAGACTAAGCATGTTATAAATAAAGAAGCAGTGTATTTCTTTTTCAGTTACCAAATGTCTCAAAAGTTAAAAACATCTCAAAAGAGGTGAAGGAAGCTTAATTCAGAGACGATAAATGAACACATTGTGACAAGGTGGAAAATGTTTCTTGTGTAAATGATCGGGTATTTTTATGAACATACTCTGTAAACACGATTGTGTACAAATTTGCACACATTTGTACTGCTGAGACAGAAAAATTATGTGGATGTTTGCCACAATAATGCGTACCACTCGTACACAGGACTTATTAGAGAGTATTTTCATAATCTGCAAAACTTTCTTCCTGTGAAGGTTTGTCAAACACTTATTTTAGGCTTCCAACTTACCGATATCACTATCGTCCTTTTCGGCTACAATGCAGTGGAAATACCTGTCCTTCCCGAATCCATCTTCCAACAAAGCTGAAAATATAGATCATAAAATATTATGTATGCATGGGACATTACGCAGTCTAATGGTCGTAAAACATTACTTGTACTCCACAAAAAACTTGCATATCTGTATGTCACATCTATCCCAGGAACTGCAGTTTCCTCCGCCCAAAAAAACTGACTGTTATCGTTTGAATGAAAATTTCTGAGTGTAGGCTTAAACAACATTAAAATAAATATACATACTGTAGATATGGAATGTAAATAGGTGAACATGAGTTTCGTTTATTTACTTGATTGGTATTCACACACATTCACACATGGTTTATGTGTGCAAGGTTATTTCATATTGGAAATATCCAGAGTCCTTAGAAAACCACATTTAATTCGCCGGGAACAGAAAAAGTAAGAAAAAAAATATGATATAAATATTTAACAAAAACATCCAGCCCGGCAGCCAGGCCAATATATTCCTGATTTTCAGGTGACCTCACGTGGGTGAGTCATCAGCAAAGTTTATCTTCGTATGCATCATCGTTCGTACATTACATTTGCTGCTTATTGATCAACGGTGTAACGCTGAGCCATCAGCTATATGTATAATGGCGAGGTCGTGGAAGCCGTAGGTTACGGCTGAGTGTATTTATTTAACCTGGGCTTTGACTTGATTCGACTGAAAGATGAGACAGTGTATGTTTGACGCCACGGTTGAGAAGCTCTTGGCATACCTCTAGAGGTATAATTACCTGTGTCATTGCGCACAAAGGCTGTCCTATAAAAAGCGCTTGGCTCTGCAAGCCATGGAAGAGAAGAACGGAAAAAAAAACCCATTGCGAAATATCTCGAGAAGGGAAGAGGTCAGGAAGTATGGATGACCCCGGAGTTTGGTGGTTATGATAATTTGGGGACAGGGTGCACGTAAGTTCCTGGCTCACAGATCTTAACCTTACCTAGAAGAAGTGTGCCGCAAAGAGAGTTACACTAAAGCGGTTTGTTCTTTTTTTTTTTTTTAAAAAACTGGAGGGGAAAGAAAAATAAAGACTATTGTGAAAAATCCCGGCAGGTGAAGACATCATGAACTATGGTTTGTGTCGTACGGTAAAAAGATGTTGACTTAGATCTAAGTGCTTAAAACTTAAGTCTTATCTTACTTGAGGAAGTATTTCCGCGGAATTCTTGTCACAAGTATAAGCTTTAGACGCCTTCTATAGAAGAATACCTTGTGTAGCGGGTTTCACCGACGGGAAATGGGTTTGGCTGTTTGCTTAGACTTTGACCTTCACTGGAGGGAACAATGACTACTACACGAGTGCGGATTCTGCTCGTAGACCAAAAGTCACCGAGACCTGGTCCCTTTGCATTGTTTTAGTGTGACTATTTGTTAAACGTGATGACAACACAAAATTTAGTGTAATTCTATGCCATGCAACGACGGCCAATTAAAATTCCCATCAATATCACTGCATGCCTCTACCGTGTTCTGCTTCAGCCGCCGTAATAGTGGGGGTGAAAGTTGCTCCTAGTTACATTCATGAACAGTTAGAGTAATATCCAGAGATAAGTTGACGAGAGGCCAAATTCCACCGATTACGTGTGACGTATGACTAGCACACAGTCGCCATTACTCTGCATTCAGTGTCTATGGTGTAGTATTTTATATTGTTGGTATATTATTACATTTACTACTGCTCGTAATAAATTATTACCACTTCTCCTACTAAAATTATTGCTACTAAAATTTCTACTACTACTCGAATTACTACTAATTCTACCAAAATTACTTGTAAAGCTACTCCTAATATTACTAATGTTACTAGTACGGGTACCACACTACCTCAAATAATAAGACTTCTACACACTGTAATTACATGAAGATCTGCTTCCACTACTATTTTAATGGCATACATACTTCTCTGCTAAAACACACACTCATGCTGTTCCTGATGTTACAGGCACTATCATTATTATAGCTTCAACTATAGTTACAATTTTGTAACATTAATTTTCGCCACTACAGCTATTCTTAGCACTACCCTCATGAAACAGGCATGATCCTTGAGCATTGGAATTGCATATTTTTAGCCAATCCCTTGTTGGCTCTATTTAGGACGTGTCCAAGCCAGTTGGCAGAATACTCCTCAACCCATGCATTCCTCTCATAACATGTCCAAAGGTCACTTGTCACGTTGCCAGATTCTCAACAAAACAAGCCGACAATTTAGTAGAACTATTGCCCTAAATAACAAGTGTTTGTATATATGTTGTCATGTCACCTATGTTGCCATGGGTGATCCTTTGCCACGGAATATCAAATCATATCCAAATCTTTGTCTTTACTATATTGTATTAAGTTCAGGGTTGGTACCTAATGAAAATTAGTCTGGCACATATCTATGGTAGGATTGTGGACCTATATCCTACCGCTAAAGCTTTTAATTCCCAGGAACACAGCATGCATAAACAATTACATCTGGAACTTTTCTTTTGTTGTGTCTGCCGACTCGTTCCACTTTACTTATATATTTGTACAGAACCTTGTTTTAAAGTACACCGCTTTAGGTCCGCTTTAATCCACCAGTAGGCCATCAGACACGACCGTCAGAGAAAGTTGTTTTGCTCAGAGTTATCGTGGGTCATATCATCAATATGAACCCAATAAGATAGCAAATAGACTTTTTGAGACTGAATTCTATGGTGACCCCGAAGTGCTGTGTTTGTTTATTTATCGTGTCGATGGTTGATGGGTGGCATGGGGCGATTGGGGTGGGGACCGGAGACATATAGGAGGGCGGGAGTAGTCTGTGTGTGTGGGGGGAGGTGCTGATTATCCTAGAGTATTTTAAGACTGAAACCATTGGTTATTCTCATGTATGGTGCATTGGGTGCATTAGACGTTAGAGTACTCCGATAAACTCTTAGGAAACTAACAAGCTGGTATATATCTACTTCACTAGCAGATTGATGTGTTCGTTTAGAAAATAAATTGATCATTCCCATACCAGATCTAAAGATTAGTAGATCTGTTCCTAGATGCGTTGAACATTATCCATCCGATCATTTAGGTTGACTGGGTAAAACGTGAAGTGGATGGCTTTCTTTTTTCACAATAAGGCCGTACGTGAGAGGTCTGTCAGTAACGTGCGGATGGTCGTGGGTTTCCGCTCGGCTCTGCCCGGTTTCCTCCCACCATGATGCTTGCCGCCGTCGTATAAGTGAAATATTCTTGAGTACGGCCAAAGATGCCATTGAAATAAATAAATAAACTTTTTCACGAATGCATATATTCAAGACCGGACGTTCCTCAAGGATGAACAATATTCGTGATGGGTTGCAGTCATACCCATGAATCAAGAGACCAATCCCTCAAAAACCAAAAAAAAAAAGCCTTAAAATCTTTTGCAGACTAATACACTAGTTGAAACTATCAGTTGTGTATTACCATGTTCTTTTTTAATCGGGGAGCGGGCCATAGCCTTGTTGTTGTGTGTTAATCGCTACGACATACGAGGTGTCGATTCAAACTCGACCTTTGATGCGGAATTTGTGGAATTTCTTCTGTCACTGTTTAGCGCTTGAGGGGTGGGGTGAGGTGGGGGTGATAATTCCAGGTAGAATGTTCAGTCTAACGATCGCTGTAGACCACTAGTCGTTCACCATTATCTATACCTTTGGGGACTTGTCAAATGCCGAATAATCCCATATCATAAAGCCATAAAACTGGCCGTCATCTTATATATAAATTAATTAAACAGTGTTGCGTATGGCGTCAAATAACACCTTGTCATATCATGACACATTAAACCTTTTAATTTGCATTCTGTTTGTAGTTACCGTACAAATATTACCGTGCATTATAAATCATTCGGGTACTTCTCCGTATTAATAGATTATGGCACAAGATGGCGGCAAACGTACAAAAAGCGGAGTCAATCAGTCCATGTCTGACCTACATCGCATGACCTTAAGTCCTACTGCCAATATCCAAGTTTTTACGGCGGGGGCAAGTCAGGTCAGGCGAGATTGATCCGGCTACCTCTCCACGTCAGCCCTACAGCAAAAGGGCGCTCCTACACGCATGCTCCCGATATCAGATCCTTTGGTTCTACATAATCCCCGTTTCCGTCCGGGAGGCCGCGCGAGTCGAACAAGCCGCACATGACCTCGTCACGTGACCTCTGTTCACTTAATACATGCACTATAGCAACGACAACGACCAGCTACATTGTGGCGGTTTACAGTAAGGTATAAAACCACAACAGTGGCTACAGCGTGAAGGCTGACCGATGGTCACACGTAACCGTTGAAGCCTGCATGGTCTCCCGCAAGCTTTGTTTTTACTCTTAGCAGGCAAATTTTACCACTCCGTCCGCTAAGGCTACGGCAGAATTATTTTTAAAAAATGTAACGATGTTATTAGCACATTATTACATCCCACTCGTCTAAAATGGAGCAAAGTACACATCCAATATTTCCATTCAACAAAAATTCTGTTTTGGGACGCCTTATTGACTCGGAGCCCCCATTTTGGTTGACGGATGGTATACGAATGTCGGTTTTGACGCCTAGGTTCATGCAATAACAGAAGCAGTTTCCATGAATTTCTCATGAATTTCCAAATGTGTAACGGAATGACAGGAGAAACTCTTGTGTGTTCTAAAAGTGGAACGCGTGATCTCCCAGGGCATCTGGGGCACACCTATTCACCAATTACATGTAACAGTCTTCCCAAACTTTTGTCGAACAATTGCATGGTTGAATTGCCGACCTACAAACTCTGTGCCGATGTGGATTCTTCCTAAGGAATTCTGTACTCGTGTGAATTTATCGTCAGGTATTTACGAAAGCGAGAGATTGTCACGGTGCGGCGTGTGATTGTCACGGTGCGGCGTGTGATTGTCACGGTGCGGCATGTGATAATAACCTGGAAAGGCGTTAGTCACCTTCTTACAAACCCCTGCGCCTGAAGGAATAGTCTCAAAAAATCCGATGGTCGGGGACATAAAAAAGTTCACTTCCGATAGTGTTTGATAGGCTTTTGTAATGTCTATCCGACTGCCAAAGGTCGGGAACGTTAGACTATAAACATAGAAGGCTACAGAGCAGAGAGGAAAACCAGAGCAGCGACGACAGCGTGGTAATTGGCTGGTCACACGTTAGCAGTGAAATGTGGCCTCTTGTCAGTTTGAGTCAGATAGGGTTTCAAACAAATTTAAAAAAAAAAGTTTTTCACCTAATCTCCGTCGCGAATTACTGACCTTAGTGAACCAAGCAGCTATATAAAACATATACATGATGTTTTTCTTAAATTAATAACAGGTGTTGTTTACTTTTGCTGGTTCGTGTTAGGATAGCCTGTTACATTGAAAATAACATTGCTAACTGTGTTTAAAGGGAGACAACTGTCGCCTCAATGAACAATGAGCGTTTCAAGTGTTTCAAGTGCAAATAAGCTGTTTGAAGGTTAACACATCAACTCACCATGAAATTTTGATTGGGGGATTGACTGATTAGAAGATTGATGGATGAATGGATTAATTTGATAACAAATTATAACAAGACAGTAAAATTACTTACATTCCCTTGTAAGCTGCATCTGGTTTTCACATTTCAGGTAACAAGCCAGTTCCTGTAGATTAAAAAAGTGTTCTTAAAAAAAGTTCTTAAACTGATAATGTATGATAAGTTAACAGCATGTATCCTCAGCTTTCGTTAATAACATGTATCACCAGCTTCGATTGACAGCATGCATCCCAAGCTATGGTTAACAATATGTACCCCGAGCTATGGTTAACAACATGTACCCCGAGCTATGGTTAACAACATGTACCCCGAGCTATGGTTAACAACATGTACCCCGAGCTATGGTTAACAACATGTACCCCGAGCTATGGTTAACAACATGTACCCCGAGCTATGGTTAACAACATGTACCCCGAGCTATGGTTAACAACATGTACCCCGAGCTATGGTTAACAACATGTACCCCGAGCTATGGTTAACAACATGTACCCCGAGCTATGGTTAACAACATGCAACCTGAACTATGGTTAGTGGCTTAGTGACTTAGCGCGCTATGGCAGCGCAATAACCCGAAGCCTCCCATCAATGCGGTCGCTATGAGTTCAAGTGCAGTTCATGCTGGCTTCCTCTCCGGTCGTACGTGGGAAGGTCTCCCAGCAACCTATCGGGGTCTTGGGTTTCTACGGGGCTCTGCCCGGTTTCCTCCCATTTCGTATAAGTGAAATTCTTGAGTGCGGCGTAAAACACCAATCAAATAAATAGATAAATCAACTATGATTAATAACATGTATCCCCAGCTATGGTTAACAGCATGTATCCTTTTGTATGGTTAACATGTATCCTCAGCTATGGCTAACAGCATGTATCCCCAGCTATGGTTAACAGTATGTATCCTCAGGTATGGCTAATAGCATATATCCTCAGCCGCATGTGTGGTTAACATGTATCTTCAGTCATGGCTAACAGCATCCTCAGCTATGATTAACAGCATGTATCCTCAACTATGGTTTAATCAACAGCATGTATCCTCAGCTATGGTTAACCTGCATCCTCGTTTATGGCTAACAACACGTATCCACATATCGATTTCTTCGTCAGATGTCTCAGAGTTTTTGATAAACTGTTCACTTAAATATAGGTAGTGAATATAAATAGATGTGGTTCATCTTTTCTTCAAGAATGTGTGCCATGGTTGCTGAGGTTACAGTCATGGTTAAGTAGAATTATAACAGTTACCTCCCCTAGATGTAATAAATTACATGGCAACTCGCACATCTATGTGTGTGTATATAGCAAACTAGGTAGCATCGGAAAAAAATCCTTCGTCTGGTAGGCTTTATCTGACAAACCTCCCAACTTTAAAGCATATAAACAACAAAATAAGCAAAAGGACGATCGGAACACACGACCTCAATATTATAAACTTCGGAACTCACAGAATGTATGTTTGTGCCAGTATTAAAGCGCATTGTGTTTATATGTGAGAAAAGATTAAGAAAACAGCATACATAACAAACAATTGTAGATCTTTGATTAGTATGTACAAACTGCCAACCTGTATCATCGCATGAATGTCGTCCACATCACTGGGCTCTGCTGGCCGGATTTTGAAGGATGCCATTTATATTTTATAACTCACAAAATAAAAACGTTTAAACGAAATGCTGTAAGTGCCGATCGTCAAATCTGGGCTGTTCTAAATCTCCAGTCAAAAAACGAGCAAACGTCCAAGTCTTACGCTGCTCCTGAAGTAGAGTATTGACCTTTGAAGGGCTTGAGTATGCTTTATACAACAGACGAGTGGTATTTATACATGTGTACTCTGCTTTCATTCATTACGGTTCGTTACCTCGTGCTGCACGTCACATATGTCCGTCTGCGCAGCTAGCCAATGGTTGTGCAAGTATACAGGTCGAAATAATAGGTCCTACTCATACATGGAACTTAGCCTCGTGACGTAGGTACATCATGTGATGTAAACAAAAAATATCTAGATCACAACTTGGCATCTGAACATACAAGCGAACAGTGCCTGCGAGCACGTGTTCACGTACGTCTACCGATTTTACACGAAG
The DNA here is from genome assembly GCA_016165875.1 of Acanthopleura granulata. Taxonomy (NCBI): domain Eukaryota; kingdom Metazoa; phylum Mollusca; class Polyplacophora; order Chitonida; family Chitonidae; genus Acanthopleura; species Acanthopleura granulata. The sequence continues at coordinate 14,117,489 of JABBOT010000011.1, read as the reverse complement.
GTTTGTACATTGCTATGCGCAGAATTTTTTATTTTCTTATCTCTAAGTGATCCAACACAAACATGTCACACAAAACACGGTCATTAGATAACTATGGCTTAAGGCAATGTTATGAAAGCTGTTTTATGCCCTGTACTCCCGGGGTGGCGGTGAAAGGGTAATAGGGTAAAACAAATGTTATTTTATTTCGGGTCTGAATTTGCAAAAACATAATGTTATTGCAGCTGTTCTGTTATTAAAACTTTTGGGACTTCAAAGTATTTATCTTTGTTCATTAAACAATCAGGTTAAAAGGTAGTAATAAGACCATTTCTCATTGACTTATTTCAGTGGGTTATTAATTATGTTCTTCTATTAGTTAGATTTATTTCCGTCTCATTTATATTTCTTGGCAATTTTCTCAACATATCAAAACGGGTATCCCCCCTGTGCGCAGAAATGTTGTTGGTGAAGAAATCATTGGAGTATCCCAAGTTCTGACCTGGCTTGTACTGGAAACATGATGTTGACAATTAACATGGCATTGTTGAATTGTTATTACACAATATCAATTAACTTTCATTCCATAATAACTATTAACTATTACATGCATGTCTTTAAAATGGAAAGACTGACGCTGGCTAACTTGGTGTCAACTTATAATATCGCAAATTTCGGACGGCCTATTTGCATTTTTCCCGAAGTGAAAACATTTCCTAAAGAAGGTGTACAAACTCTGAGATATGTACTGTTGTCTGGCATTTTTATATGTGTACGGCACCAAAATCTGATGAGCGTAAAAGAAAAACCTAACACTGTGTAAGACTTTTCGAGAACACGGCACTGGTTACGCATTTGTAATTTTACATCACGTGAACACGAAGCCCCAGCCCAAAACGGGAATTTTCCGTCCGGTTATTTTCCAGAACTTGACAAAATGCGAAGTTAACAACTGTTACAAATTGTCGGTGAAAACAAGTTGATCTATAGCGGAGCGATTTAGGGTTAGTGACACCTGTCAGTCAAAGCACGGCTAAACCGGGTGCAAAGTCCAGCGGCTGGAGAGGATGAGACCTGTTATTACACATTCACTGACTGCAGGACGGATGTGTGACGTCATCGTGTACCAGGATCAAACGATGAATTAAGTCTTCCAGGTCATACCAGGTCATACTGATATCACGTGCTTGGATATTGATATGGATGTTTCTGTACAAAGACTTAATCAAAATACGGTGTTGCTTGACCTAGAAATAGCTGAGCACGTGATCGAGAAGAAATGATCTGAATGAGTGAAATACGTGGATAATAGTATGTGAATAACAGAGCATATATAGGGCAATTGTAAAACAGATTCACTTGTGGAATTTTTTTGTTACATGGATGTGGGTCACACTTTTTGACCTTGCAAACAAGCGTTGCAAGTCAGATGATTAAAGACTGTAAAGGCGTAAACAAAACTGAAACGGGAATGAAGGCATTGGCATTGTTTGTACTATTTTATTAAAATCATACAAAAGACAAGCCAGGGTTAGTGAGCGGTTTAGACTGCCTCGATACTAAAGAAGTAAAAAAGTAACTAACTAAATAACTGTAGTTCCTGCCAATCATCCCACCAAATCATTTAAGTACACCTGAATAAGACTCAGCCAGTGTAAAATGTAAAAAGATTTTATTAAATTCCTATTTTCAGCTAAGGATTTGTTGTTTAACCTTCAAGGGTTTTCTTTGTGAAATATGCGCTTATAGAAAATCATATTTGTATTGTATTGTATTTTGTATTTCAATTGCCAGGTAAACTAATTTCTGTATGTATGGAAGCTGTCAACGAACCTTTCTGCGTCCTTCGTTTCCTTGGAGAGTGTGAAGAACCTGTATGCATTACATCTACTCGATATCAGTATTATTGACCAATGACAGCTTAATATCTCCGCGTCCGCATTAGATCACGGATTTCACCAACGCAACTGCGTAACAGTGATTACTTGCTTGCCCTCACTTTACTGTGCACTCTGAGTTAACGGATGTTTGCTTAGGTTGTTTTTGAAATCATTTTTAAATCTCCTCCTATTTTTTTTTACATAAGTGTTTTATCAAATACTCAAGAATATTCCACGTATGCGACAGACACTAGTTATTTTAGCGGAAGCAGACAACAGAGTAGTGCCAGGATACGATGAATCCTTAAATCTAGTGCCAAATCAGCATAAACTGGCTTTCAAGTGGCAGCTATTAAAACAGCCCAAGGCTTGTCAGCTTAAATTAAGGATCATGGTCAGCAGGGATTGTCTGATTATTTACGGAAAATGTGAATGCAATATAAAAGACTACAGCACAGAAAGTAACAGAGCAGCGACGACAGTGTGATAGTTGGCAAATGGCCACACGTTACTGGTGAAACCCGCCCTGTTGTCAGTTTACCTCAGTTTGGGTTTTATTCTACCAGTTCATGCAAGTGTTTAATAAGTAACAACTTACACTCCCCTAACACCATGGTTTAAGCAGAAGTGGGTTAAAAAGCTACAGTGATGTTAAATGTAATTTATTAGGCATCACTGGTCTAGAATTACACAAAGTGTATATGTACGTACAATATCGGGGATATTTAATCAACCGTTACCAACCCTGTCTGTTAAATATTTCATTACATTTTTTTTCATTTGTTTTTGCGCTAACCGGGTCAGTGTCTGACCTACATTATCCCTCTGTGTAGGTCTCTGCCAGTACTGGAATTCAGATCGCCTGTTCTCGAGGCTTCTGTGGGTAACAGTTTGGTGTCATTGTACATAAAGCGTACATTCTGGAAAGATGTACGCATATTGTAAACATGTTCACGATCAAACTATCCAGAACTTAGTCTATAAATATGAGCGATGAGGTTGTTAAGCTCTCAGTCTTTTACTCCACTTGAGAGCAGTCGTATTTACTCTCTCCACTAAGAAGGATTTTGTGGGATTTGGAGATATCGGCCTTCATGACATTTGACATACGTCATTTTGTCCTCCATTTTCCAGTTAGCAGCACTTTGTGACCACGTGTTATTTTGTTCTTTTGGAACTTGCATCACTCGTTGTGTCTTTGTGCGATGACGTACATTTCATTCCAGTTTACCCTAAATGTGACTTTCAGTATATTTCCGAGGAGTGAAACATACATCGCCAGGTCGGCATAACGCACGTTATTGTCAACCTGTCCGCCCTGGAAAGCTGCACCTGGTCAGGGAGTTGGATATTAAAACCATTGTCGGCGTACCGTGCCCACTGCTGTTTTTCATTTGTCGGTGCTTTTACAACAATAAGTGTAGTATTTCGACAAAGGTTTTACCTCCACAGTCGCTTTATTTGGTGGTTAAGCACTCGTTATATGAGAAACACGTGATGTATGTGGAGTTTACATATATTTCATACGATGATATTACGGCTGTGATGACCCAGGGGAGACGATTCGAAAAAGTGTACGTTACTCATTTCCACCCTATTTATCTAGTAATTTTCCCTCAACTAAAACAGCAAGTCAATCAAATACTCATTTTAAAAACTGTAAAAGTACTTAAGTATTGCAGGTAGAATCGGTTTTTGTTAACGCTGTTCCGCATAATTTGTTTATTTATTTATTTATTTTTGCATTGGTGTCTTACGTCGCACTCAAGGACATTTCACTTATACGACGGCGGCCAGCATTATGGTGGTAGGAAATCAGGCAGAGCCCGGGGGATACCCACTACCATCCGCAGGTTGCTGGCAACCTTCCCACGGACGACCGGAGAGGAAACCGCATAATTATGTGCATGTATAATTTATTGAGTTAAGGTCTCCATTAAAAGGTGATAGCAAATAAGTGTGTCATTGAAGACTTGTCATATTTGATTTATTTATTTTCTTCATTTATGCTTCATGTCGTACTCATGAATATTTCACTTATACGACGGCGACCAGCATTATGGTGGGAGGACATTGTCATATATGTAGTGGAAGTTTCATTCAAGAAAATAAATGTCTGCACTGAAAGAGTGAAACCATTTGAACACTGCAAGAACGATGACGGTGCTTGTGTTTCTTGTGCGAGAAGAGCCTGACCAAATGGCACAGTTCGGTGCATAGCCTAGTCAGGTATACCTGGGTAAGGAGCTGACTCCGGCAGATTGTGTTTTCGGTGGTGTGATCGGACTCTTTCAAACCGACCAGCTCACGAAGTCAGAAGAGGGACGGGATTGGTTAGCGAGTTTACGGCTGAACGCCATGTCGACAGTATCACAGCCATATCGTGGAGTATGGGAGGTGCCTTGGCATGGTTCATTACAAGGCAATTATGACCTTTATTTTACAGTGAAAACACCTCATAGCTTCAGCATATCACAAAGACCGTTGTCCACACCGACGTCACTTTTAATACCGCAGTGATTATGCAGTGATAAATCCCGCGGCCAAGAAAAGATCGTTTAGTGTAGCAAATTCTCAAGTGTACAACAAATATCACTGATCTAAAACACAACTTCTCATTTCTCATTTTTATCATATTAGGTCATTGAACAAGTGTTCAATTTTTTCTTGTAACTCTACATACCCAGCTGGCTGCATGAACATACAATCATAATTATGCGCGATTCCACAACGCCATAATGGTTTATGTCAGAATTTAAAATCTTCTTTAAGCGCTTTTTTCCGATTATAAGAGATGAAATTGAAGACACTGAACAAGTGCTACGTAAAGGCATATGTATACATAAATTTGACGCCCTGAGGCCACATGCATTCACACTGCGTATTAAGTTTTAAGTTTCACTCGAGAATTACTTTGTCAGATCGTCCATAGATACTGGCATTGCATAAGGCATCTGACTGGTTCATTTGTCTAAAGGGTCACTGTCAATGCACTCCGAGATCAGGGATTAATCCCGGGTCGGGTCAAACCAGAGACTTTGAAACTGGTACTTGTTGTTGTCCCGCTTGGCGCTCAGTATTAACAGGCTAGAGCAAGGAAACATGACTAGTCGGCCCGGTGTCAGTATAATGTGACTGGCTGGGGTGTCATGTCTGGTGTCTTCGGCAGCATGTTGCACTGGCGGCAACAATTTGGCGGCATTCTCAGTACTTCTCGCCGCCATGTAACTGAAAATTTGCTGAAAAAACGACGTAAAACCCAAGCACACATACCAACATTACACTCCATCAAGCCTATTCCAACAATATCATATACTCCAGCATCTACCTCTCGCAGTTTGCGTTTCGACTGTTATTGCATTGCTCCATTCCCAAACCTGGCACTGTGTTACAAGTGAAATATTTGAAAGTAGTGTATCAGACCACAACCAAATAAATATACGCAGCACACGTGGCCAATTTCATTCAAATACACAAATGTATGCATGGGTACTGCATCGCGTTGAAGTGGTTGAGGGGACGTAACTCAATACACTTCATGAAGAATCTCGAGAAGCACAAATCTGCGGAAGAGTATCTTCCCTTTTCTACGCGAAAGCCAGAAAAAGCGGAAATTTTAATGAATTCTTTACGTACTACTATTTGACTTATCACGGTGTTTTTGTGACCGCCACCAGATAAAGACATGAAAACTCCAAACTCTAGCACTTACGTATGGAGTTGTAAAAGTAACACGACGAAAAAAGTATAAACAGAAAATAAATTCTATGCATGTTGTTTTTTTCGTCATGCTGTCGAAATAATTGACCAATAAAAAAAATCAGGACAGATATTGTATTATAATGGCGGATATAAATTGATACTCTCTTATCATAAATTAGCTGATGTTGCTCTATCACACTAATACACGTGCACCCTTGTCCACAGCTGAACACGGACTAAAATGCCTGGGACGGCAACGTAGACTTGTAGCGTTTTCATTGGTCAGTTATCTCAAGAGCGCGACTTGTTGAAAATGCCGTGTGCACGACACACAAACACACACGGTGAACTTTTTTATTGCCAATATTTTTCTTTTGCACCATGTCACTTTTACGGCTCCGGATACTGGAATCGCGAAAGGGACATAGATTTTTTAATTCTTATTTTTCGCCATCGAAAATAAAGAAAATAAAAAAAAAACATTCTGCTATAACGCTGCTTGAATTAATGTTTCCCGAATTTTCCAGCCATTCAGCATGCTCATATTTGAAATAATAATTCCCCACTGGCTTATAATCAGTTTGCCCTGAATAAGTGGATTTAGTTTCTTTATTTACCTTTGTCTACGACAAAACAGAAAATTCGTTAACAAACAGCTTTTTTTCCAGGGAGAAAGTGTATGATCCAATCAGGAATTCCTCTCTTTGGGATACACCTTGCTCATTGTTTCAAAAATTCGGTGGAATTTAATTTACCCCGAGATAGCAGAATTATCCACGTGTTAGTCAGCCAATGGCAACAACGCTGAATTTAGGGGCTTAGTGGTTTAGTGATCCTGAACTTATAACGCATCACTCTGGATTACGTCTTTGTTATATAAATTCTAGTAACCGATATGACCTTATTCTTATATCAAGCAAACTGACATGTCATGTATATAGCAGGAAGCCAGACTGGAATTGAATAAAGTGTGAGGTGTAAGTGTGTAATTAATTAAATATTCAGGAACGACTTCTGGCGGCAAACGAGACTTGAAAGAACATTTTGGGGGGAAAGTGCTGCTAAATACATTTCGACTGGTCTGTTAAGAAGGAGCCAGCTATTTTCCCCCGGCGTTAGCTGAATAGTTTTTTATTCTCTTTTGGTGTTTCTCTTTTCTGGCTGAGTATAGAGTGACACTGTCACGCTTAACAGTACTAGCACTGTCGCTCTGCATTGGCTCTATGTAACATGCTGAGTGTGTTTTGCTAAATTGCTTCAGCCCTGTCGGCATTATGTCATTACCTGTACAAGTGGTATTTATATATGACGTACAGTCACTATGTGCGTTATGTTAAAAGGGCCCTAGCACTGTCGGCAATTACTTCTTTGCTTAAGCATAGACACCAGGAATACATACTTGAGAACGTTTGTTAAAAACGTCTGATCGCTATCAGCATTTCGTCCATTATAACGCCAAGAGTATAATACTGAGCTCAGAATTTCGCAACCAAGGCTGGATTCGAGCCAATGACCTCATAAACTCTTTCCCGACACATGCGAATAAAACATCGTCTTTCACGCATTGTGAAATGCAGGTCTATATACTTCCCTTTGTTGACAGCAGGTGTACCAGGTATGAAACACAGACTCTAAATAGACAACAACTATCAAACTGTCACTACAACTTAGATCTTTGGAAGTACACAATGCCTGAAACAAGGAAGAAACAAGGACCATTGAGTTTTTGCACATGTCACCGCGTACCTTTGAACGCCCGATGGGTGATCGTCTTCAGAAGTATGCTGTTCAGGCTTGTGACGCATGCTACTGTGACAGCTTCCCAGGGACTTTAAAGCGGCCTAATTTGATAAACCTGCCCGACTTCAAAGAAGTGATATAATCTTCACGTAAATCAATCAATCAGTCGATCAATCAATCAGTTTATTTATTTACTTGAAAATGACTGAAAAGTTTTTCCGCTACAGTATATAACATCGGGGGGGGGGGCCTCCGTGCCTCTGTTGGATAGCTCGTCACCGCAGCGTAATCACCCAGAAGTCTCTAAACTAATGCGGTCGCTATGAGTTCAAGTCCAGCTCATGCTGGCTTCCTCTCCGGCCTTACGTGAGAAGGTCTGCCAGCAACCTGCGGATGGTGGTCGTATTCCCAGGGCTCTCCCCAGTTTTCACCCACCACAATGCTGGCCGTCATCGTACAAGTGAAATGTTCTTGAGTACGGCGTAAAACCCCAATTTAATAAATAAAAAAATAAATAAATATCCAAGTGCTGGCCACGGTCGTATATGTTAAATATTCAAGGAGAGGAGGGGTGGGGCTCAGGGGTTCTCCGTGGCCGAAGTGGTTAATGTCCCCCCCCATCGTGTAAGTGAAATACTCATGAACAGGGCAGGCAGTGTGAACAGTGAACAGTGTCATGAACATTGTCAGGGCAGGCTGATTAATAAGCGGGGGAACCTACCGTAACCCGAGTAAACCACCAATTCTTTATTAGCCAGTACATGTTTGAGAAAAAATTTCCATCGGAACCGCAAAGACAAAAAATGAGCAGTGTGCCTTCCTCAGCTTTATGTTTTGATACGTTCTGTATTCAAGAAACTCAAGCATGACAAATAACCGTAAGAGTAATTTATTTGATCAAAATATAAAAGAACCCATACCAGTTGTATATAAATATTAAAAACATAATAAAACCTGAAGAAAATTGGATTGAAATAAATAAACAAAGCACTTGATGTGATCTCATGACAGAGTACTTAAGGAGAGATGATTTTATCCAGTAATTTGTTTTCCTCTCGTCTGGATTTGATGAACGCTAAACAGCTGAAGATACATATTTAGGTTTCATGCATTGAAGACGGCGCATGATGCAGTGTATACAATTTGCTTAAGAATACTAGAACCTCTCGTGAGCAGAATTTAACATTTTGCCTTCTGTAGCCCATAATAGTTAACAAATTTGACCATATGTGTATATATTCCGAAAGCTAAACGACTGCTGATCTCATAAAAAAAGGTTTTAGAGAACACTTTCAAAGATTAATAACCCAATATTAAAATCCCCACACAGAATAAAATATCCATAATACCAATATAAACGAAATCGAAAAACATACAAACATATGTAGGCAATGAACTAAACGAGCACATTAAAAGGAATTGCTCATTAAGGCTTTACTCTAGATTGTCATTGTAGTCCCAAGACCATCTTAGCTCATATACATGTACACATAGAAGAGTACCAAATACTGCCCAGCCTGTTTGCAAAAGCATTGGACTGTATTTACATCGCCAAAGGCATATGTTTTCAACCAAGGTCGTTCTTGCACTCATTTCTGCTGACGTGTCACAGAAATAATGAAATATCTCCATACAGATCACCGCCTCTCGCATTTCTCCTCTAGCAAAGTCGTGAAAAAGGCTCAAAATACAACAACAATGCAAAAATATCTCTGCATAGCGTCACAGAAATTCAGACTGGTGGTGGTGTCATCACAGACAGCCAAGTTTATACTCTGTAACACGAGAACATGGTCAAACGTAAGTGTCGCGAGACAAGTCCTGATTCACATTCAGAAAGACAATACATTTATACTGGTACGAGTTTAATTTCCGATGTGGTTTCAAGACAAATGTATATTGTTATTCGTCAATAATACCACGTATCTTATAGGAGAAAAACTCCACGCAGCAAGTTCTTTGACTCGCAATCTTCAGCGTCATTCACCCAAACTGATTCTAGCTGAGCTGTTTGGTCCCAACTTCACTGAGCAATATATTTCATACTCAGTCAATTTATTTTCGCTTCAAGCTTTCTTGTTGTCTGGTCAGATTCTTAGCTGAACTCTCAAGAAGTCTTCGAATACAATTTTGCCGTCTCGGTTCTCGTCCAGTTCCAATATTTGTTTTTTCACTTCCGCTTCTGTCAGCCCGAGATCTGGGAGTTTGTTGATGACGTCACTGTTGGAAGCATATCCGGTCTTGTCGTGATCGAATTGGTCGAATACTTCTCTTAGCCTCCGGATTCTGTATTTTGTTAACAAAAATAAACAGGAGAGATTAGGCCTCAGACTCACAGAAGTATCTTGGATTGAAGTCTGACTTAGTGTCAAGTTCAATCAGTTTACTGCACTCAAACTGTGACTTACCTTGAGAAATTTTATTGCAATACTATGTATATATGCTTAGGGTTTTACGTCGTGCTGAACATTTTTTTTCAGTTATATGGCGACGAAGGGTCTTTAGTATGAACATATACTGTATCTCCTTGTGGCAGGGGTCCCTGAGTCCATGGCGCCAAACTGCGGCCTCCAGGGAACACCATGTCGAAGACACCAGATATGACACCCCATCCAGCCACATTATACTGACACCAGGCCGATCCATCTTGTCTCCTTGCTCTACCCTGTCAGCACTGAGCATCACGCGAGGCAGCAACAAGTACCATTTTTAAAGTCTTTGGGATCACCGGACCCGATAACTTGACTTAGTATTGTCATGCTTAGATTTTGTTTTGGAAAATCTATGACAAAAATACAAAGTAACATTTATGTCCAAATCTAAGTTTAGGAATAACACCATAAGTTAAAATTGCGTCTGACTTGAGTCAGAATCTCGTGACCTGGTCCGTTAAAAGTTTTTGACATGAGAATAACAAGCCACTGTTTACACAACAAACTATAAGTGTTTATATATTTACTTATATCATTGTTATTTAATACCATGTTCAAAACATGTTTACATATATGGTGATTAGCTGTATGACTTGGAGAAAACCGCTAGAGACGACATGTGTGATGTGTAGTTATGCAAACCATATATTGGTGTTTATAAGTTTTTATACGTACTGTGAGTTGTTTACCCCCGGTTGTTTTATGGCGTCCAAATATTCCATTTTTGTAATCTTCGCATCTTGGTTTTTATTGATTTTCCTCAAAATACTCTGAAAACAAATCATAACAGTGTGGTATCCATTTTTTTTATTTATTTACTTAGTTACTTTTGCTTAACGCCTTAATAAAGACAATCGTGACTTTAAGTGGAGGAAACCGAATGAGGTGTCCGGAAAACAAACCCAGGAAATTGCAGTACCTCTTGACTTCGCCAGAAAACAGCAGTACCTCCTGACTTCGCCTGGAAACTGCAGGGCCTCCTAACTTAAAAAACCACATCTGGACCGCCACAAGTTGGACCGTCACAAGTTCGAACGTATGACCTCACTGATCAGGTGATGATCGAGTGAACACAGACAAATATGCCACCCATGCAAATTTTATTTCCTGTGCATTAAAACTCCAGACTGCACTTTTGCAGACTCCGGCACCATCCCACCTTCTCAATATTTAAAACCGTGTAATTCAAATGCACTGGATGGCCAGCGAGAATGCTCGCAGAGAAAGAGACATTCTCGGTTAATATTTCCAACACAGGTATTGGATTTTGTCAGTGTGGGACGTTTAAAGTGACGAGGATAACATTTTTTCTCAAAGAAGCCAGTATCGCCTTTACCGAAAAGGACAACTACCAAACAAGTTCTTACAGAGTAACAAGTATAAAGGACTATCCCACAGAAAGTGTAAATGTATAACAGCTATGTTGACAGTTGGCCAATGCTCACACAGATAAAGGCTTACATGTGAGATAAACACGGTTATTATTAAATTTATTTATTTATTATTTCATTTATTTGTTTACTTAGTATGTTATTTAGTAAATTAAGTATTTATTTAGTAACTCAGTTATCTATTCAGTCAGTTAGGTTGGTTCAAGATTTACTCAGTCATACATTTATTCATTTAACACTGATTATACACCATGTTCTAGAGGATGACACAGAGTAGCGGCCAACTTCAAGGCGCATTGACAGAATGGAATTTGTTTCTTCCATTTTTTCTACAACTACATTTTCATTTTATATGATTTGTAACATTCGAAAAATGTGAAATTACTGTTTCAAGGTTATACGGTTTTGTTAAATCCCGCAATTAGGTCGACCAAATAATACTACGCAGTTAGAATCTTGGGGTTATACAGATAATACCATGTAAAGGGATAATTCCACAAACCCACTTATATCAAAGTCCAAGATCGAATTCTAAAAGCAAATCACAATGCTTAGTTTTTGGTACGGGAGAATGCCATTTTGACACAAATGTGTAAACATAACAGGTACCAAGTGGTAATTCTATTTTCTTGTGGGACCCCAAGATAAACTCCTAAAATCGCATTTTGAATTTTCAGTTGGTGCAATTATCCTCTCCTGTTTAATAATAGTACACACTCAACCACCCTACAGGCCAGTGCAAGATATAAATTCGACGATCAACACAAAAGGTACGTGACAATTTGAGAGGAGTTGACTTCCATTGTACGAAATGTGAAAAGCCAGAGTGTAACAGCTTGGCAGTCAAAACCTAATGTATGCAAGAATGTCGAATAACTTGTCATTTCCTATTATTCAGACCTAAGATGGCGGCATACTGTTACCCATTTCACGTGATTATGTGCCCCGCTCCTGACCCGTCCAAAGACGGAAGATTAAGTTCAATAAATGCCACCATGTATGGTAATATGGCCAGATGAATTCCGTCATTGTTGTTTTCTTGTATTTCTGTGTGTTGTCACGGTTTGCGTCTGTTTCTTCACATACTCACAGTTGTCACAGTATCTAAGCCTCGGGGCCTCCGTGGCTCTGTTGGTTAGCGCGCTACCGCAGCGTAATGACCCAGAAGTCTCTAAACCAATGCGGTCGCTGTGAGTTCAAGTCTAGCTCATGCTGGCTTCCTCTCCGGCCGTACGTGGGAAGGTCCGCCAGCAACCTCTGGATGGTCGTGGGTTTCCTACGGGCTCTGCCCGGTTTCCTCCCACCATAATGCTGGCTGCCATCGTACAAGTGAAATATTCTAGAGTACGGCGTAAAACACCAATCCAATAAATAAACATATAAATATCCAAGTCCTTGATCACCGTTAAATTCTCTATATTTATTTATTAAATCCTTAATTCATTGATCTGTTTATTGGTCTTCTCTCTGATATTCCACTGGTAGACTAAGTATCACCGAGGTCTCGCCAGTTTGCATTGTTTTCATGTTGTTGTGTACACGTGGTAAATGTGGTGACAATACAGGAGTAATTCCAGACCAGTGACGTCTAATAAATTGCATCACTGCAATTGTTTTTACCTAATTCTGCTTAAGCCATAGTGCTGGAGGGGGGGGGAGTGGATGTGATTTGTTACTTCTTAAACACTTACATGAACAGTTAGAATAAAAACTCACCTGAAGTAAACTGACAAGAGGCCGGATTTCACCGGTTAGGTGTGACCATTTACGATCTATCACACTGTCGTCACTGCTCTGGTTTTACTCTCTGTGCTGTAGTTTTTATATATTACGCCGTAATCAAAAACACTAACCGTGTACGACGGCCACCAATATTATGGTGGGGAAAGCCATGTAATCCACATGTACCTGGAAGATTTTCCGTTCTTGACCGGAAAGGAAACCAGCCTAAGCTGGACTTGAACTCTCAGCGACCGCTTTGGGAGAGGCACTTGAGACACTGTACTGCAATGGCACGATAGCAGGATAGCACTCGGCCACAGAAGCCCCAGATTCACTACACTGTGTTTGGAAACCATATCGCATAAGAAATCTATACATGATATATGGTGTTGTACAATGTAGCTACAGTGCAAGCCAGTCTGAAACGTTTACTACAGGGAAGTCAGTTGATCTAGTAGCGTGTCCACATTTTTTCAACGGGTTGGCATGTTTAATAACTGGGGAAAGGTGAAATAATCCCCTTAGTCCTTTTTTGTCCTCTACCCACACCAGTACTTATACACGTTGAGTTCATATTTGTAGAACACCAGGACCAAGCTACAAGTGAGCGAGAAGCGGCTTGATGGTACTTCATTGAAAACGTTTGGTCTCTTTTAGGTATCGGCACGTGACACAATTATTAACATACAGAGCATGAGGTATTCTTAATCATGTTTTCTCCGGTCGCACGTGGGAAGGTCAGCCAGCAACCTGCGGATGGTCGTAGGTTCCCCCCCCCCCCCCGCGCTCTACCCGGTTTTCTCCCACCATAATGCTGGCCGCCGTCGTATAAATGAAACAGTCTTGAGTACCGCGTAATACACCAATCAAACAAATAAATAAATGATTAAATAAATAAATCTTAATCACGTTTCTTTAGCGAGACTAGGATTTGAACACACAAACTGGTGTTAACAACATTATTGAGGTACAAGTACATGCTTTCTTAATCATGCGAACCTCTCTAAGTTGTGAAGCCTTAAGTCTCTCCTGTTCACAGCTGTCATATTGTAAACAGGCCTGATTGTGAATGTGACATGCATGTGTGATAACCTCCCTTTACAATCATACATTCTTTGTACGGTGAAAAAAGACAGCATATCTCAAATACCGTAGACTTACTTGTGACTGGGACAATTGTACACCATATGCTATAGCAGTAATACTATAGTGACTTTGTCTTCTTACATAGCTGTCATAGCAAGTGCACAGGTCATGTACGCAGGTCCTTGGAAAGGCCGACCCGCCGACCCCCACCTTGACTACGGTGATTGGTGATTGGTGCTTGAAACAAAGCTTTCTTCAGCCAGTTCTGACACAAACCTTCCCAGCTGGATATCATCTAACATTTTCGGTCGTTAGTACGCCCCGTCCACAGTTATTTGGACCATAAAAGACACATTTCGACACTACATGGGGATTAGACCACTTGTGTTGTAAATCAGAACGATTACTGTGCCAGGATTTTCAAACATTACTCTTTAAAATGGGAGGATAGGTAAAGTTATGGTAAGAGCATAGATATCTACGAATTTGATATAAGACCTGATGGTTAGGTGCACAAATTACACCGCAGCCTGTTGTTTGTATCTGTGCAGCTCATATCGTATTGTTTACAGCGACATCAGTATATGTTGCCGCATCCAATTCTCCCCTCGCCACACTGTTAATTAGCAAATTGACATCAATCTGTCCAGATGTCTACATGGCTTTCTGCCGACGGAATGGATTTTTTTTCTGCGCAGTGGGGCATGCATTGCTTAAATGCATGTGCAATGTATATAACATTTAGGTATACGATATAACATGGGCGAGCACATGTCGTTAAATGTCATTATGCCCAGTTAGACAGAGCGCTCTGCACGACCCAAGCCTGCATACCAGCTGACATGAAGTAAGATCACACAAATATTGTCTCGCGAGCAATACAAACAACCGACAACAGCGGCGGACAGCGTGTGTTCTCCTGTAGTATCAATGTAAACACAGGGACATACGTGCAGAGACACTGGAATATTTGGCTAATATATAAGAAATAGTATGAAATCTAAAACTCGCGTCACATGCGACATACGTTCATCACATTACGCAGGCCTACTGCGTCAAGAAGACAGGGCCAGCTGTCAAGACTTTTCTTACAACATAACCCATTATGCAGTCAAGCGTAAATAAAATGCACACCGCACATTGGCATATTCTTTTCATCTGTATACGCTCGACTTAACCTGCACTGCACTGCGTTTTGTTTTATAAACAATAGGGCGTTTCGAGTTCGAACTCTTTTGTCGTAGAAGGTAAAAAGGGTTCAACTGTGTCAAGTGAGTTGTCAAAAATGTCAGGCAATTTTATTGATTTTAATTTACCGATCACCTGTCTTACCGTGTTTGGTAGGTAAAAACGACCTCTCCTTCAGTCAGAAGCTTCTTAACTTTAGGAAAAACGTCCAGCTCCTGAATTTTCCGATAACAGAGTTTAGCGATAACAGAGTTCGATCTCGAAACTCCCCTGTTATAGTGCAGTTATTTTGGTACAAAAGACAAATCTGCCTTACCATAGTCTTGACCGACTATGGTGACCTGATGATCTGATTCGCTAGATTGATGGATTGATCCATTCATTCAACGACTAATCTATGCCACAATATGTAAAACGGGCATGATGAATAAATTAAGCTAATAAATTACTCGTCAACATAATTTATGCTATTCACAAACCAGGACAACAACGACAACGACGTGCCATCAGTAGGCTAACAGGCAACCAGAGGTATATGTATACAACTATAGGCCCAGCAAATCTGCCAGACAAACAAACAAACGAGAGTCTGTATAGGTCCTACCTCAGCCCTTTCCTCGCCTCCCTCCACCCCCAGGGCGACGAGGACACATATGAACTCTCGACTATCCAGACAGTTGTCATCGCCTTTGAATGCATCGAAAGCGGCCACGTAATCGTTTGTTTCCTCTTTAGACAACGTCTTTGTTTTGGGCTTGGACTTAAACATCGTGCACACCTTATAGCAAGTTGTTCGCCCTGCACTCAACAAGTGTTAGTAGAGGACGACGTCGAAACTCTTGTGCTGACCTGTCGAACTTGACTCTTGCCTGTGTCAGATTACCCGAGCTGCGAGCTTAGAGTGTTGTATAGGCTATGCACGCAGTTTTTGGACTGTGGCCTGGAGGCAAATGGCACTGCTGGCTTTGCCAACTGTATATGAAAGCTATTTACAAACTATGCTAGATTATTTCCGCACAGTTCAATCCTTTATTAGATCAATACATGGTATAGTTGTGGAAATTTTGAAATTCCCGAGCTAATAAAACCGTGTATTATTTCCGACGCGACAGGTGCACGTGGATGCGCTGTACCGTAAATACTGTATTCACAGATACAGATAACTGTATTCGGCTGGACACAGTGAGAGATTGTCGATCGATGTGGTGTACCCTAAATAACGCAATAATCATACAAATACAAATGAACTTTACTTGATTCAGCGCTACAAAAAAAAGAATAAATGAGACAGTGTACTGGATTCCCTGCCAAAAATTGGCAACAATTACAGTTAACGTTTTTAATTATCCGATTGATTATTTAGTACATCCTTTGAGCGCTTCATGGAGTATTTTAAGCCGACGTATTTCACAAAGCCTCGGGCCTGTTTCACTTAATTCTGGCTTTAGTCTAAATGTTTCAACACACGTTAAAGTCTGGAATATACCTGTATACATCAAATCTGGAATATACAGGTGTACATGAAATCTGGAATATACAGGTATACATCAAGTCGATAAACTGTTGGCCCGCTGATTTTATGCTGTGGTGATGTAAATGCGGCGAGCGCACCCAAATCTGAGCTCCCAGTTTCAAATATTTTGCTTTGTAAAGAAGATTAACGTTTTGGAGATCAGCCCAAAATGGCTGTGTAAAAGATGCCCAGTACCAGACTCTTTAGAGTAATCTTTGAAATATGGGCAACAGCATAATATATGAGGAAATACTATGTACAGGGAGACAACTTCCGAGCACTGGTGCAATCAGCACTGCGCGTGCAGCTGGACGAGGATTATCCCACTTATAGTATATATATAGCATTGCCAGTAAATGGCACTAAAAGAAAATAAACTTCATAGTTGCACAGACTAAGCTATTAAAGCATGATTACTGTACTTCTCGTAATAAATGTAAGTAAAGGTTGAATGAATGATGAGGGTTTTAACGTTACATCAGCAGTACTTCGGGCATGTTGTAGCTATCCAACGATTGAAGTATTTCCGTGTAATGACAAGCTTGTCTGTGTCTGTCTTGAATGACAAACCTGGGTCAATTTGTAAGGTGCATAGCGTGTGAGAGTATATGCTCCTAGCGAGGTTTTATTTTGTTCCCTGGCCATAAATCTTATCACAGGAATGAAGGAGGGAAGTAGAATTCTCCTTTGATAATGTAGTTTAACACAGTACGCTGTACATATATAATCTCGGATGATTTCTCTTTGATTTCCATTTGGTATGACTGCATAAAGCAGGATTCTGCTCGAAAATACAAGTTCCTGTGGCCTGTCCATTTTGCATTGCCGTTTTCACTAGATGTCATGAAGGCTGACCTATCAACAGCAGCACATTAACCCCAACCACAGGTCTGTCAATCACAGCTGCACAATTAAAGAGGAATTGTTTTGCATGAGACCCATGACTTATTTTAGTTTACCAGGACAAAACCAGAGAGCAATTCTCTCTCCATCGACAGCCACCGTCAAGGAATTTTATTTAAAATACGCCGGATCTTAAGGTCTCTCAAAAAGAAAAAAGAAAAATACACATTTATTTTTTTCACAGAAGCTGTTCGTCGGCAGGTTTCAAAAATTTTCTTTCTATGTAAACTATAGTGGATACAAAACAGGGAAAGTTTATTTTTTTAATTGTGTTTTAAATAATCTTGTTGCACTTTACCGCTGAGCGTGCGCATCAATTTTGCTTTTCTTATATAGTTGTGGTATTAATTCGGTTTATTTACATAGGCCATGATCATTATTCCTCATAACCCTATCTGGGCATTGTTAAACAGATGACAGCCCTGAATATATATGCCGGCTTAGAAACTGGTCACACGTTACGGGTGAAATCCGACAACTTGTCAGTTACCTCAGTTAGGTGTGACCATTTGCCAACTACCACACTGTCGTCTCTACTCTGCTTTTACTCCCTGTGCCGTAGTCTTTAATATTGTTATAAGTGTTATGTAAGTGTTTAAGAAGTAACGACCTACGCGACCCCTAGCCCCATGGCTTAAGCACAATTCGTTAAAAAAATGACAGTTTTACAAAAAAATTACAGTAACTACAAATTATGTTAAATGCAACCTAGAATTACTCATAGTGCTGTGTTGTGAGCATATTTAACACATTTATACGTATGTACGTAAATTTAAACTTTCTACACACGTTATAATTGCAAGGTTGCAATTTCAATTTTATCCCCCATTCAGCCAAACTCAATTATCCTCACACATTCACATTTGCACGAACTGTTATAAATCGCAGGATTGACTCACAGGATTCGTTTTAAATGCATCGCTCCACACTTGTGTCCGGTTTCGGGACAAGGACAAATGCTACC
>JABBOT010000011.1:13948407-14098976 GCA_016165875.1 Acanthopleura granulata | reverse complement strand
TTAAACAATCAGGTTAAAAGGTATTAATAAGACCATTTCTCATTAACTTATTTCAGTGGGTTATTAATTATGTTCTTCTATTAGTTTCTATTAGATTTATTTCCGTCTCATTTATATTTCTTGGCAATTTTCTCAACATATCAAAACGGGTATCCCCCCTGTGCGCAGAAATGTTGTTGGTGAAGAAATCCTTGGAGTATCCCAAGTTCTGACCTGGCTTGTGATGTTGACAATTAACATGGCATTGTTGAATTGTTATTACACAATATCAATTAACTTTCATTCCATAATAACTATTAACTATTACATGCATGTCTTTAAAATGGGAAGACTGACGCTGGCTAACTTGGTGTCAACTTATAATATCGCAAATTTCGGACGGCCTATTTGCATTTTACCCGAAGTGAAAACATTTCCTAAAGAAGGTGTACAAACTCTGAGATATGTACTGTTGTCTGGCATTTTTATATGTGTACGGCACCAAAATCTGATGAGCGTAAAAGAAAAACCTAACACTGTGTAAGACTTTTCGAGAACACGGCACTGGTTACGCATTTGTAATTTTACATCACGTCAACCAGAAGCCCCAGCCCAAAACGGGAATTTTCCGTCCGGTTATTTTCCAGAACTTGACAAAATGCGAAGTTAACAACTGTTACAAATTGTCGGTGAAAACAAGTTGATCTATAGCGGAGCGATTCAGGGTTAGTGACACCTGTCAGTCAAAGCACGGCTAAACCGGGTGCAAAGTCCAGCGGCTGGAGAGGATGAGACCTGTTATTACACATTCACTGACTGCAGGACGGATGTGTGACGTCATCGTGTACCAGGATTAAACGATGAATCAAGTCTTCCAGGTCATACCAGGTCATACTGATATCACGTGCTTGGATATTGATATGGATGTTTCTGAACAACGACTTAATCAAAATACGGTGTTGCTTGACCTAGAAATAGCTGAGCACGTGATCGAGAAGAAATGATCTGAATGAGTGAAATACGTGGATAATAGTATGTGAATAACAGAGCATATATAGGGCAATTGTAAAACAGATTCACTTGTAGAATTTTTTTGTTACATGGATGTGGGTCACACTTTTTGACCTTGCAAATAAGCGTTGCAAGTCAGATGATTAAAGACTGTAAAGGCGTAAACAAAACTGAAACGGGAATGAAGGCATTGGCATTGTTTGTACTATTTTATTAAAATCATACAAAAGACAAGCCAGGGTTAGTGAGCGGTTTAGACTGCCTCGATACTAAAGAAGTAAAAAAGTAACTAACTAAATAACTGTAGTTCCTGCCAATCATCCCACCAAATCATTTAAGTACACCTGAATAAGACTCAGCCAGTGTAAAATGTAAAAAGATTTTATTAAATTCCTATTTTCAGCTAAGGATTTGTTGTTTAACCTTCAAGGGTTTTCTTTGTGAAATATGCGCTTATAGAAAATCATATTTGTATTGTATTGTATTTTGTATTTCAATTGCCAGGTAAACTAATTTATGTATGTATGTAAGCAGTCAACGAACCTTTCTGCGTCCTTCGTTTTCTTGGAGAGTGTGAAGAACCTGTATGCATTACATGTACTCGATATCAGTATTATTGACCAATGACAGCCTAATATCTCCGCGTTCGCATTAGATCACGGATTTCACCAACGCAACTGCGTAACAGTGATTACTTGCTTGCCCTCGCTTTACTGTGCACTCTGAGTTAACGGATGTTTGCTTAGGTTGTTTTTTAAATCATTTTTAAATCTCCTCCTATTTTTTTTTTACATAAGTGTTTTATCAAATACTCAAGAATATTCCACGTATGCGACAGACACTAGTTATTTTAGCGGAAGCAGACAACAGAGTAGTGCCAGGATACGATGAATCCTTAAATCTAGTGCCAAATCAGCATAAACTGGCTTTCAAGTGGCAGCTATTAAACCAGCCCAAGGCTTGTCAGCTTAAATTAAGGATCATGGTCAGCAGGGATTGTCTGATTATTTACGGACAATGTGAATGCAATATAAAAGACTACAGCACAGAAAGTAACAGAGCAGCGACGACAGTGTGATAGTTGGCAAATGGCCACACGTTACTGGTGAAACCCGCCCTGTTGTCAGTTTACCTCAGTTTGGGTTTTATTCTACCAGTTCCTGCAAGTGTTTAATAAGTAACAACTTACACTCCCCTAACACCATGGTTTAAGCAGAAGTGGGTTAAAAAGCTACAGTGATGTTAAATGTAATTTATTAGGCATCACTGGTCTAGAATTACACAAAGTGTATATGTACGTACAATATCGGGGATATTTAATCAACCGTTACCAACCCTGTCTGTTAAATATTTCATTACATTTTTTTTCATTTGTTTTTGCGCTAACCGGGTCAGTGTCTGACCTACATTATCCCTCTGTGTAGGTCTCTGCCAGTACTGGAATTCAGATCACCTGTTCTCGAGGCTTCTGTGGGTAACAGTTTGGTGTCATTGTACATAAAGCGTACATTCTGGAAAGATGTACGCATATTGTAAACATGTTCACGATCAAACTATCCAGAACTTAGTCTATAAATATGAGCGATGAGGTTGTTAAGCTCTCAGTCTTTTACTCCACTTGAGAGCAGTCGTATTTACTCTCTCCACTAAGAAGGATTTTGTGGGATTTGGAGATATCGGCCTTCATGACATTTGACATACGTCATTTTGTCCTCCATTTTCCAGTTAGCAGCACTTTGTGACCACGTGTTATTTTGTTCTTTTGGAGCTTGCATCACTCGTTGTGTCTTTGTGCGATGACGTACATTTCATTCCAGTTTACCCTAAATGTGACTTTCAGTATATTTCCGAGGAGTGAAACATACATCGCCAGGTCGGCATAACGCACGTTATTGTCAACCTGTCCACCCTGGAAAGCTGCACCTGGTCAGGGAGTTGGATATTAAAACCATTGTCGGCGTACCGTGCCCACTGCTGTTTTTCATTTGTCGGTGCTTTTACAACAATAAGTGTAGTATTTCGACAAAGGTTTTACCTCCACAGTCGCTTTATTTAGTGGTTAAGCACTCGTTATATGAGAAACACGTGATGTATGTGGAGTTTACATATATTTCATACGATGATATTACGGCTGTGATGACCCAGGGGAGACGATTCGAAAAAGTGTACGTTACTCATTTCCACCCTATTTATCTAGTAATTTTCCCTCAACTAAAACAGCAAGTCAATCAAATACTCATTTTAAAAACTGTAAAAGTACTTAAGTATTGCAGGTAGAATCGGTTTTTGTTAACGCTGTTCCGCATAATTTGTTTATTTATTTATTTATTTTTGCATTGGTGTCTTACGTCGCACTCAAGGACATTTCACTTATACGACGGCGGCCAGCATTATGGTGGTAGGAAATCAGGCAGAGCCCGGGGGATACCCACTACCATCCGCAGGTTGCTGGCAACCTTCCCACGGACGACCGGAGAGGAAACCGCATAATTATGTGCATGTATAATTTATTGAGTTAAGGTCTCCATTAAAAGGTGATAGCAAATAAGTGTGTCATTGAAGATTTGTCATATTTGATTTATTTATTTTCTTCATTTATGCTTCATGTCGTACTCATGAATATTTCACTTATACGACGGCGACCAGCATTATGGTGGGAGGACATTGTCATATATGTAGTGGAAGTTTCATTCAAGAAAATAAATGTCTGCACTGAAAGAGTGAAACCATTTGAACACTGCAAGAACGATGACGGTGCTTGTGTTTCTTGTGCGAGAAGAGCCTGACCAAATGGCACAGTTCGGTGCATAGCCTAGTCAGGTATACCTGGGTAAGGAGCTGACTCCGGCAGATTGTGTTTTCGGTGGTGTGATCGGACTCTTTCAAACCGACCAGCTCACCAAGTCAGAAGAGGGACGGGATTGGTTAGCGAGTTTACGGCTGAACGCCATGTCGACAGTATCTCAGCCATATCGTGGAGCATGGGAGGTGCCTTGTCATGGTTCATTACAAGGCAATTATGACCTTTATTTTACAGTGAAAACACCTCATAGCTTGTTGCCAGTCTCTTTGCCCACAATTTTACCCGAAGTTTTATAACAACGTATTTACAATTCATAGCCGTTTTACGCAGAAAAATAAATAACATGGACAGTATAGATTCTGATTTGTTTTCTGGATGTTCTTAAGTCGTATACTTTAGCGACCTTCCGCTTAGAGTATATGGCAGTCAGGTTAACGGCTGGAGAAAATGGGAAGAAAAATGATGTGGCGGTTTCGTGGAGATGATTGATAATTAGGGCGATTTCAGCATATCACAAAGACCGTTGTCCACACCGACGTCACTTTTAATACCGCAATAATTATGCAGTGATAAATCCCGCGGCCAAGAAAAGATCGTTTAGTGTAGCAAATTCTCAAGTGTACAACAAATATCACTGATCTAAAACACAACTTCTCATTTCTCATTTTTATCATATTAGGTCATTGAACAAGTGTTCAATTTTTTCTTGTAACTCTACATACCAAGCTGGCTGCATGAACATACAAACATAATTATGCGCGACTCCACAACGCCATAATGGTTTATGTCAGAATTTAAAATCTTCTTTAAGCGCATTTTTCCGATTATAAGAGATGAAATTGAAGACACTGAACAAGTGCTACGTAAAGGCATATGTATACATAAATTTGACGCCCTGAGGCCACATGCATTCACACTGCGTATTAAGTTTTAAGTTTCACTCGAGAATTATTTGTCAGATCGTCCATAGATACTGGCATTGCATAAGGCATCTGACTGGTTCATTTGTCTAACGGGTCACTGTCATTGCACTCCGAGATCATGGATTAATCCCGGGTCGGGTCAAACCAGAGACTTTAAAACTGGTACTTGTTGTTGTCCCGCTTGGCGCTCAGTATTAACAGGCTAGAGCAAGGAAACATGACTAGTCGGCCCGGTGTCAGTATAATGTGACTGGCTGGGGTGTCATGTCTGGTGTCTTCGGCAGCATGTTGCAGTGGCGGCAACAATTTGGCGGCATTCTCAGTACTTCTCGCCGCCATGTAACTGAAAATTTGCTGAAAAATACGACGTAAAACCCAAGCACACATACCAACATTACACTCCATCAACCCTATTCCAACAATATCTTATACTCCAGCATCTACCTCTCGCAGTTTGGGTTTCGACTGTTATTGCATTGCTCCATTCCCAAACTTGGCACTGTGTTACAAGTGAAATATTTAAAAGTATTGTATCAGACCTCAACCAAATAAATATACGCAGTACACGTGGCCAATTGCATTCAAATACACAAATGTATGCATGGGTACTGCATCGCGTTGAAGTGGTTGAGGGGACGTAACTCAATACGCTTCATGAAGAATCTCGAGAAGCACAAATCTGCGGAAGAGTATCTTCCCTTTTCTACGCGAAAGCCAGAAAAAGCGGAAATTTTAATGAATTCTTTACGTACTACTATTTGACTTATCACGGTGTTTTTGTGACCGCCACCAGATAAAGACATGAAAACTCCAAACTCTAGCACTTACGTATGGAGTTGTAAAAGTAACACGACGAAAAAAGTATAAACAGAAAATAAATTCTATGCATGTTTTTTTCAGATCTTTGTTAAGTCGTGTGCACGACATCTTTGCTAAGTCGCTCGAGTAACATAAAAATGTTTCTCTTGTTCTGGACATCTTTATTACGTCGTGCGCACGAAATCTTTACTAAGCCGTGCGCACGACATCTTCACTAAGTCATGCTGTCGAAATAATTGACCAATAAAAAAAATCAGATGTTGTATTATAATGGCGGATATAAACTGATACTCTCTTATCATAAATTAGCTGATGTTGCTCTATCACACTAATACACGTGCACGCTTGTCGACGGCTGAACACGGACTAAAATGCCTGGGACGGCAACGTAGACTTGTAGCGTTTTCATTGGTCAGTTATCTCAAGAGCGCGACTTGTTGAAAATGCCGTGTGCACGACACACAAACACACACGGTGAACTTTTTTATTGCCAATATTTTTCTTTTGCACCATGTCACTTTTACGGCTCCGGATACTGGAATCGCGAAAGGGACATAGATTTTTTAATTCTTATTTTTCGCCATCGAAAATAAAGAAAATAAAAAAAAAAAACATTCTGCTATAACGCTGCTTGAATTAATGTTTCCCGAATTTTCCAACCATTCAGCATGCTCATATTTGAAATAATAATTCCCCACTGGCTTCTAATCAATTTGCCCTGAATCAGTGGATTTAGTTTCTTTATTTTCCTTTGTCTACGACAAAACAGAAAATTCGTTAACAAACAGCGTTTTTTCCAGGGAGAAAGTGTATGATCCAATCAGGAATTCCTCTCTATGGGATACACCTTGCTCATTGTTTCAAAAAGTCGGTGGAATTTAATTTACCCCGAGATAGCTGAATTATCCACGTGTTAGTCAGCCAATGGCAACAACGCTGAATTTAGGGGCTTAGTGGTTTAGTGATCCTGAACTTATAACGCATCACTCTGGATTACGTCTTTGTTATATAAATTCTAGTAACCGATATGACCTTATTGTTATATCAAGCAAACTGACATGTCATGTATATAGCAGGAAGCCAGACTGGAATTGAATAAAGTGTGAGGTGTAAGTGTGTAATTAATTAAATATTCAGGAACGACTTCTGGCGGCAAACGAGACTTGAAAGAACATTTTGGGGGGAAAGTGCTGCTAAATACATTTCGACTGGTCTGTTAAGAAGGAGCCAGCTATTTTCCCCCGGCGTTAGCTGAATAGTTTTTTATTCTCTTTTGGTGTTTCTCTTTTCTGGCTGAGTATAGAGTGACACTGTCACGCTTAACAGTACTAGCACTGTCGCTCTGCATTGGCTCTATATAACATGCTGAGTGTGTTTTGCTAAATTGCTTCAGCCCTGTCGGCATTATGAGGAGCCAGCTATTTTCCCCCGGCGTTAGCTGAATAGTTTTTTTATTCTCTTTTGGTGTTTCTCTTTTCTGGCTGAGTATAGAGTGACACTGTCACGCTTAACAGTACTAGCACTGTCGCTCTGCATTGGCTCTATGTAACATGCTGAGTGTGTTTTGCTAAATTGCTTCAGCCCTGTCGACATTATGAGGAGCCAGCTATTTTCCCCCGGCGTTAGCTGAATAGTTTTTTATTCTCTTTTGGTGTTTCTCTTTTCTGGCTGAGTATAGAGTGACACTGTCACGCTTAACAGTACTAGCACTGTCGCTCTGCATTGGCTCTATGTAACATGCTGAGTGTGTTTTGCTAAATTGCTTCAGCCCTGTCGGCATTATGAGGAGCCAGCTATTTTCCCCCGGCGTTAGCTGAATAGTTTTTTTATTCTCTTTTGGTGTTTCTCTTTTCTGGTTGAGTATAGAGTGACACTGTCACGCTTAACAGTACTAGCACTGTCGCTCTGCATTGGCTCTATATAACATGCTGAGTGTGTTTTGCTAAATTGCTTCAGCCCTGTCGGCATTATGTCATTACCTGTACAAGTGGTATTTATATATGACGTACAGTCACTATGTGCGTTATGTTAAAAGGGCCCTAGCACTGTCGGCAATTACTTCTTTGCTTAAGCATAGACACCAGGAATATATACTTGAGAACGTTTGTTAAAAACGTCTGATCGCCATCAGCATTTCGTCCATTATAACGCCAAGAGTATAATACTGAGCTCAGAATTTCGCAACCAAGGCTGGATTCGAGCCAATGACCTCATAAACTCTTTCCCGACACATGCGAATAAAACATCGTCTTTCACGCATTGTGAAATGCAGGTCTATATACTTCCCTTTGTTGACAGCAGGTGTACCAGGTATGAAACACAGACTCTAAATAGACAGCCTGACAACAACTATCAAACTGTCACTACAACTTAGATCTTTGGAAGTACACAATGCCTGAAACAAGGAAGAAACAAGGACCATTGAGTTTTTGCACATGCCAGCGCGTACCTTTGAACGCCCGATGGGTGATCGTCTTCAGAAGTATGCTGTTCAGGCTTGTGACGCATGCTACTGTGACAGCTTCCCAGGGACTTTAAAGCGGCCTAATTTGATAAACCTGCCCGACTTCAAAGAAGTGATATAATCTTCACGTAAATCAATCAATCAGTCGATCAATCAATCAGTTTATTTATTTACTTGAAAATGACTGAAAAGTTTTTCCGCTACAGTATATAACATCGGGGGGGGGGGCCTCCGTGCCTCTGTTGGATAGCTCGTCACCGCAGCGTAATCACCCAGAAGTCTCTAAACTAATGCGGTCGCTATGAGTTCAAGTCCAGCTCATGCTGGCTTCCTCTCCGGCCTTACGTGAGAAGGTCTGCCAGCAACCTGCGGATGGTGGTCGTATTCCCAGGGCTCTCCCCAGTTTTCACCCACCACAATGCTGGCCGTCATCGTACAAGTGAAATGTTCTTGAGTACGGCGTAAAACCCCAATTTAATAAATAAGAAAATAAATAAATATCCAAGTGCTGGCCACGGTCGTATATGTTAAATATTCAAGGAGAGGAGGGGTGGGACTCAGGGGTTCTCCGTGGCCGAAGTGGTTAATGTCCGTCCCCATCGTGTAAGTGAAATACTCATGAACAGGGCAGGCAGTGTGAACAGTGAACAGTGTCATGAACATTGTCAGGGCAGGCTGATTAATAAGCGGGGGAACCTACCGTAACCCGAGTAAACCACCAATTCTTTATTAGCCAGTACATGTTTGAGAAAAAATTTCCATCGGAACCGCAAAGACAAAAAATGAGCAGTGTGCCTTCCTCAGCTTTATGTTTTGATACGTTCTGTATTCAAGAAACTCAAGCATGACAAATAACCGTAAGAGTAATTTATTTGATCAAAATATAAAAGAACCCATACCAGTTGTATATAAATATTAAAAACATAATAAAACCTGAAGAAAATTTGATTGAAATAAATAAACAAAGCACTTGACGTGATCTCATGACAGAGTACTTAAGGAGATATGATTTTATCCAGTAATTTGTTTTCCTCTCGTCTGGATTTGATGAACGCTAAACAGCTGAAGATGCATATTTAGGTTTCATGCATTGAAGACGGCGCATGATGCAGTGTATACAATTTGCTTAAGAATACTAGAACCCCTCGTGAGCAGAATTTAACATTTTGCCTTCTGTAGCCCATAATAGTTAACAAATTTGACCTTATGTGTATACATTCCGAAAGCTAAACGACTGCTGATCTCATAAAAAAAAGGTTTTAGAGAACACTTTCAAAGATTAATAACCCAATATTAAAATCCCCACACAGAATAAAATATCCATAATACCAATATACACGAAATCGAAAAACATACAAACATATGTAGGCAATGAACTAAACGAGCACATTAAAAGGAATTGCTCATTAAGGCTTTACTCCAGATTGTCATTGTAGTCCCAAGACCATCTCAACTCATATACATGTACACATAGAAGAGTACCAAATACCGAGCTCTATTATCCAAATGTCCTGTAAATCATTTTCTTATGGGTGCCCAGCCCGTTTGCAAAAGCATTGAACTGTATTTACATTGTCAAAGGCATATGTTTTCAACCATGGTCGTTCTTGCACTCATTTATGCTAACGTGTCACAGAAATAATGAAATCTCTCCATACAGATCACCGCCTCTCGCATTTCTCCCCTAGCAAAGTCGTGAAAAAGGCTCAAAATACAACAACAGTGCAAAAATATCTCTGCATAGTGTCACAGAAATTCAGACTGGTGGTGGTGTCATCACAGACAGCCAAGTTTATAATCTGTAACACGAGAACATGGTCAAACGTAAGTGTCGCGAGACAAGTCCTGATTCACGTTCAGAAAGACAATACATTTATACTGGTACGAGTTTAATTTCCGATGTGGTTTCAAGACAAATGTATATTGTTATTCGTCAATAATACCACGTATCTTATAGGAGAAAAACTCCACGCAGAAAGCAAGTTCTTTGACTCGCAATCTTCAGCGTCATTCACCCAAACTGATTCTAGCTGAGGTGTTTGGTTCCAACTTCACTGAGCAATATATTTCATACTCAGTCAATTTATTTTCGCTTCAAGCTTTTTTGTTGTCTGGTCAGATTCTTAGCTGAACTCTCAAGAAGTCTTCGAATACAATTTTGCCGTCTCGGTTCTCGTCCAGTTCCAATATTTGTTTTTTCACTTCCGCTTCTGTCAGCCCGAGATCTGGGAGTTTGTTGATGACGTCACTGTTGGAAGCATATCCGGTCTTGTCGTGATCGAATTGGTCGAATACTTCTCTTAGCCTCCGGATTCTGTATTTTGTTAACAAAAATAAACAGGAGAGATTAGGCCTCAGACTCACAGAAGTATCTTGGATTGAAGTCTGACTTAGTGTCAAGTTCAAACAGTTTACTGCACTCAAACTGTGACTTACCTTGAGAAATTTTATTGCAATACTATGTATGTATGCTTAGGGTTTTACGTCGTGCTGAACATTTTTTTTCAGTTATATGGCGACGAAGGGTCTTTAGTATGAACATATACTGTATCTCCTTGTGGCAGGGGTCCATGAGTCCATAGCGCCAAACTGCGGCCTCCAGGGAACACCATGTCGAAGACACCAGATATGACACCCCATCCAGCCACATTATACTGACACCATGCCGATCAATCTTGTTTCCTTGCTCTACCCTGTCAGCACTGAGCATCACGCGAGGCAGCAACAAGTACCATTTTTAAAGTCTTTGGGATCACCGGACCCGATAAGATTGGTACTGATCCGGATCTCCTGACTTAGTATTGTCATGCTCAGATTTTGTTTTGGAAAATCTATGACAAAAATACAAACTAACATTTATGTCCAAATCTAAGTTTAGGAATAACACCATAAGTTAAAATTGCGTCTGACTTGAGTCAGAATCTCGTGACCAGGTCCGTTAACAGTTTTTGACACGAGAATAACAAGCCACTGTTTACACAACAAACTATAAGTGTTTATATATTTACTTATATCATTGTTATTTAATACCATGTTCAAAACATGTTTACATATATGGTGATTAGCTGTATGACTTGGAGAAAACCGCTAGAGACGACATGTGTGATGTGTAGTTATGCAAACCATATATTGGTGGCAGATAAGTTTTTATACGTACTGTGAGTTGTTTACCCCCGGTTGTCTTATGGCGTCCAAATATTCCATTTTTGTAATCTTCGCATCTTGGTTTTTATTGATTTTCCTCAAAATACTCTGAAAATAAATCATAACAGTATGGTATCCATTTTTTTTATTTATTTACTTAGTTACTTTTGCTTAACGCCTTAATAAAGACAATCGTGACTTTAGGTGGAGGAAACCGAATGAGGTGTCCGGAAAACAAACCCAGGAAATTGCAGTACCTCTTGACTTCGCCAGAAAACAGCAGTACCTCCTGACTTCGCCTGGAAACTGCAGGGCCTCCTAACTTAAAAAACCACATCTGAACCGCCACAAGTTGGACCGTCACAAGTTCGAACGTATGACCTCACTGATCAGGTGATGATCGAGTGAACACAGACAAATATGCCACCCATGCAAATTTTATTTCCTGTGCATTAAAACTCCAGACTGCACTTTTGCAGACTCCGGCACCATCCCACCTTCTCAATATTTAAAACCGTGTAATTCAAATGCACTGGATGGCCAGCGAGAATGCTCGCAGAGAAAGAGACATTCTCGGTTAATATTTCCAACACGGTGTATGACACGGGACTGTAAATTGACAGGTATTGGATTTTGTCAGTGTGGGACGTTTAAAGTGACGAGGATAACATTTTTTCTCAAAGAAGCCAGTATCGCCTTTACCGAAAAGGACAACTACCAAACAAGTTCTTACAGAGTAACAAGTATAAAGGACTATCCCACAGAAAGTGTAAATGTATAACAGCTATGTTGACAGTTGGCCAATGCTCACACAGATAAAGGCTTACATGTGAGATAAACACGGTTATTATTAAATTTATTTATTTATTATTTCATTTATTTGTTTACTTAGTATGTTATTTAGGAAATTAAGTATTTATTTAGTAACTCAGTTATCTATTCAGTCAGTTAGGTTGGTTCAAGATTTACTTAGTCATACACTTATTCATTTAACACTGATTATACACCATGTTCTAGAGGATGACACAGAGTAGCGGCCAACTTCAAGGCGCATTGACAGAATGGAATTTGTTTCATCCATTTTTTCTACAACTACATTTTCATTTTATATGATTTGTAACATTCGAAAAATATGAAATTACTGTTTCAAGGTTATACGGTTTTGTTAAATCCCGCAATTAGGTCGACCAAATAATACTACGCAGTTAGAATCTTGGGGTTATACAGATTATACCATGTAAAGGGATAATTCCACAAACCCACTTATATCAAAGTCCAAGATCGAATTCTAAAAGCAAATCACAATGCTTAGTTTTTGGTACGGGAGAATGCCATTTTGACACAAATGTGTAAACATAACAAGTACCAAGTGGTAATTCTATTTTCTTGTGGGACCCCAAGATAAACTCCTAAAATCGCATTTTGAATTTTCACTTGGTGCAATTATCCTCTCCTGTTTAATAATAGTACACACTCAACCACCCTACAGGCCAGTGCAAGATATAAATTCGACGATCAACACAAAAGGTACGTGACAATTTGAGAGGAGTTGACTTCCATTGTACGAAATGTGAAAAGCCAGAGTGTAACAGCTTGGCAGTCAAAACCTAATGTATGCAAGAATGTCGAATAACTTGTCATTTCCTATTATTCAGACCTAAGATGGCGGCATACTGTTACCCATTTCACGTGATTATGTTCCCCGCTCCTGACCCGTCCAAAGACGGAAGATTAAGTTCAATAAATGCCACCATGTATGGTAATATGGCCAGATGAATTCCGTCATTGTTGTTTTCTTGTATTTCTGTGTGTTGTCACGGTTTGTGTCTGTTTCTTCACATACTCACAGTTGTCACAGTATCTAAGCCTCGGGGCCTCCGTGGCTCTGTTGGTTAGCGCGCTACCGCAGCGTAATGACCCAGAAGTCTCTAAACCAATGCGGTCGCTGTGAGTTCAAGTCTAGCTCATGCTGGCTTCCTCTCCGGCCGTACGTGGGAAGGTCCGCCAGCAACCTCTGGATGGTCGTGGGTTTCCTACGGGCTCTGCCCGGTTTCCTCCCACCATAATGCTGGCTGCCATCGTACAAGTGAAATATTCTAGAGTACGGCGTAAAACACCAATCCAATAAATAAACATATAAATATCCAAGTCCTTGATCACCGTTAAATTCTCTATATTTATTTATTAAATCCTTAATTCATTGATCTGTTTATTGGTCTTCCTCTCTGATATTCCACTGGTAGACTAAGTATCACCGAGGTCTCGCCAGTTTGCATTGTTTTCATGTTGTTGTGTACACGTGGTAAATGTGGTGACAATACAGGAGTAATTCCAGACCAGTGACGTCTAATAAATTGCATCACTGCAATTGTTTTTACCTAATTCTGCTTAAGCCATAGTGCTGGAGGAGGGGAGTGGATGTGATTTGTTACTTCTTAAACACTTACATGAACAGTTAGAATAAAAACTCACCTGAAGTAAACTGACAAGAGGCCGGATTTCACCGGTTAGGTGTGACCATTTACGATCTATCACACTGTCGTCACTGCTCTGGTTTTACTCTCTGTGCTGTAGTTTTTATATATTACGCCGTAATCAAAAACACTAACCGTGTACGACGGCCACCAATATTATGGTGGGGAAAGCCATGTCAGCCACATGTACCTGGAAGATTTTCCGTTCTTGACCGGAAAGGAAACCAGCCTAAGCTGGACTTGAACTCTCAGCGACCGCATTGGAAGAGGCACTTGAGACACTGTACTGCAATAGCACGATAGCAGGATAACACTCGGCCACAGAAGCCCCAGATTCACTACACTGTGTTTGGAAACCATATCGCATAAGAAATCTATACATGATATATGGTGTTGTACAATGTAGCTACAGTGCAAGCCAGTCTGAAACGTTTACTACAGGGAAGTCAGTTGATCTAGTAGCGTGTCCACATTTTTTCAACGGGTTGGCATGTTTAATAACTGGGGAAAGGTGAAATAATCCCCTTAGTCCTTTTTTGTCCTCTACCCACACCAGTACTTATACACGTTGAGTTCATATTTGTAGAACACCAGGACCTAGCTACAAGTGAGCGAGAAGCGGCTTGATGGTACTTCATTGAAAACGTTTGGTCTTTTTTATGTATCGGCACGTGACACAATTATTAACATATAGAGCATGAGGTATTCTTAATCATGTTCTCTCCGGTCGCACGTGGGAAGGTCAGCCAGCAACCTGTGGATGGTCGTAGCCCCCCCCCCCCCTCCGCGCTCTACCCGGTTTTCTCCCACCATAATGCTGGCCGCCGTCGTATAAATGAAACAGTCTTGAGTACCGCGTAATACACCAATCAAACAAATAAATAAATGGTTAAAAAAATAAACCTTAATCACGTTTCTTTAGCGAGACTAGGATTTCAAAACACACACACTGGTGTTAACAACATTATTGAGGTACAAGTACCTTGGAAAGGCCGACTCGCTGACCCCCACCTGGACTACGGTGATTGGTGATTGGTGATTGGTGCTTGAAACAAAGCTTTCTTCAGCCAGTTCTGACACAAACCTTCCCAGCTGGATACCATCTAACATTTTCGGTCGTTAGTACGCCCCGTCCACAGTTATTTTGACCATAAAAGACACATTTCGACACTACATGGGGATTAGACCACTTGTGTTGTAAATCAGAACGATTACTGTGCCAGGATTTTCAAACATTACTCTTTAAAATGGGAGGATAGGTAAAGTTATGGTAAGAGCATAGATATGTACGAATTTGATATAAGGCCTGATGGTTAGGTGCACAAATTACACCGCAGCCTGTTGTTTGTAGCTGTGCAGCTCATATCGTATTGTTTATAGCGACATCAGTATATGTTGCCGCATCCAATTCTCCCCACGCCACACTGTTAATTAGCAAATTGACATCAATCTGTCCAGATGTCTACATGGCTTTCTGCCGACGGAATGGATTTTTTTTCTGCGCAGTGGGGCATGCATTGCTCAAATGCATGTGCAATGTATATAACATTTAGGTATACGATATAACATGGGCGAGCACATGTCGTTAAATGTCATTATGCCCAGTTAGACAGAGCGCTCTGCACGACCCAAGCCTGCATACCAGCTGACATGAAGTAAGATCACACAAATATTGTCTCGCGAGCAATACAAACAACCGACAACAGCGGCGGACAGCGTGTGTTCTCCTGTAGTATCAATGTAAACACAGGGACATACGTGCGGAGACACTGGAATATTTGGCTAATATATAAGAAATAGTATGAAATCTAAAACTCGCGTCACATGCGACATACGTTCATCACATTACGCAGGCCTACTGCGTCAAGAAGACAGGGCCAGCTGTCAAGACTTTTCTTACAACATAACCCATTATGCAGTCAAGCGTAAATAAAATGCACACCGCACATTGGCATATTCTTTTCATCTGTATACGCTCGACTTAACCTGCACTGCACTGCGTTTTGTTTTATAAACAATAGGGCGTTTCGAGTTCGAACTCTTTTGTCGTAGAAGGTAAAAAGGGTTCAACTGTGTCAAGTGAGTTGTCAAAAATGTCAGGCAATTTTATTGATTTTAATTTACCGATCACCTGTCTTACCGTGTTTGGTAGGTAAAAACGACCTCTCCTTCAGTCAGAAGCTTCTTAACTTTAGGAAAAACGTCCAGCTCCTGAATTTTCCGATAACAGAGTTTAGCGATAACAGAGTTCGATCTCGAAACTCCCCTGTTATAGTGCAATTATTTTGGTACAAAAGACAAATCTGCCTTACCATAGTCTTGACCGACTCTGGTGACCTGATGATCTGATTCGCTAGATTGATGGATTGATCCATTCATTCAACGACTAATCTATGCCACAATATGTAAAACGGGCATGATGAATAAATTAAGCTAATAAATTACTCGTCAACATAATTTATGCTATTCACAAACCAGGACAACAACGACAACGACGTGCCATCAGTAGGCTAACAGGCAACCAGAGGTATATGTATACAACTATAGGCCCAGCAAATCTGCCAGACAAACAAACAAACGAGAGTCTGTATAGGTCCTACCTCAGCCCTTTCCTCGCCTCCCTCCACCCCCAGGGCGACGAGGACACATATGAACTCTCGACTATCCAGACAGTTGTCATCGCCTTTGAATGCATCGAAAGCGGCCACGTAATCGTTTGTTTCCTCTTTAGACAACGTCTTTGTTTTGGGCTTGGACTTAAACATCGTGCACACCTTATAGCAAGTTGTTCGCCCTGCACTCAACAAGTGTTAGTAGAGGACGACGTCGAAACTCTTGTGCTGACCTGTCGAACTTGACTCTTGCCTGTGTCAGATTACCCGAGCTGCGAGCTTAGAGTGTTGTATAGGCTATGCACGCAGTTTTTGGACTGTGGCCTGGAGGCAAATGGCACTGCTGGCTTTGCCAACTGTATATGAAAGCTATTTACAAACTATGCTAGATTATTTCCGCACAGTTCAATCCTTTATTAGATCAATACATGGTATAGTTGTGGAAATTTTGAAATTCCCGAGCTAATAAAACCGTGTATTATTTCCGACGCGACAGGTGCACGTGGATGCGCTGTACCGTAAATACTGTATTCACAGATACAGATAACTGTATTCGGCTGGACACAGTGAGAGATTGTCGATCGATGTGGTGTACCCTAAATAACGCAATAACCATACAAATACAAATGAACTTTACTTGATTCAGCGCTACAAAAAAAAGAATAAATGAGACAGTGTACTGGATTCCCTGCCAAAAATTGGCAACAATTACAGTTAACGTTTTTAATTATCCGATTGATTATTTAGTACATCCTTTGAGCGCTTCATGGAGTATTTTAAGCCGACGTATTTCACAAAGCCTCGGGCCTGTTTCACTTAATTCTGGCTTTAGTCTAAATGTTTCAACACACGTTAAAGTCTGGAATATACCTGTATACATCAAATCTGGAATATACAGGTGTACATGAAATCTGGAATATACAGGTATACATCAAGTCGATAAACTGTTGGCCCGCTGATTTTATGCTGTGGTGATGTAAATGCGGCGAGCGCACCCAAATCTGAGCTCCCAGTTTCAAATATTTTGCTTTGTAAAGAAGATTAACGTTTTGGAGATCAGCCCAAAATGGCTGTGTAAAAGATGCCCAGTACCAGACTCTTTAGAGTAATCTTTGAAATATGGGCAACAGCATAATATATGAGGAAATACTATGTACAGGGAGACAACTTCCGAGCACTGGTGCAATCAGCACTGCGCGTGCAGCTGGACGAGGATTATCCCACTTATAGTATATATATAGCATTGCCAGTAAATGGCACTAAAAGAAAATAAACTTCATAGTTGCACAGACTAAGCTATTAAAGCATGATTACTGTACTTCTCGTAATAAATGTAAGTAAAGGTTGAATGAATGATGAGGGTTTTAACGTTACATCAGCAGTACTTCGGGCATGTTGTAGCTATCCAACGATTGAAGTATTTCCGTGTAATGACAAGCTTGTCTGTGTCTGTCTTGAATGACAAACCTGGGTCAATTTGTAAGGTGCATAGCGTGTGAGAGTATATGCTCCTAGCGAGGTTTTATTTTGTTCCCTGGCCATAAATCTTATCACAGGAATGAAGGAGGGAAGTAGAATTCTCCTTTGATAATGTAGTTTAACACAGTACGCTGTACATATATAATCTCGGATGATTTCTCTTTGATTTCCATTTGGTATGACTGCATAAAGCAGGATTCTGCTCGAAAATACAAGTTCCTGTGGCCTGTCCATTTTGCATTGCCGTTTTCACTAGATGTCATGAAGGCTGACCTATCAACAGCAGCACATTAACCCCAACCACAGGTCTGTCAATCACAGCTGCACAATTAAAGAGGAATTGTTTTGCATGAGACCCATGACTTATTTTAGTTTACCAGGACAAAACCAGAGAGCAATTCTCTCTCCATCGACAGCCACCGTCAAGGAATTTTATTTAAAATACGCCGGATCTTAAGGTCTCTCAAAAAGAAAAAAGAAAAATACACATTTATTTTTTTCACAGAAGCTGTTCGTCGGCAGGTTTCAAAAATTTTCTTTCTATGTAAACTATAGTGGATACAAAACAGGGAAAGTTTATTTTTTTAATTGTGTTTTAAATAATCTTGTTGCACTTTACCGCTGAGCGTGCGCATCAATTTTGCTTTTCTTATATAGTTGTGGTATTAATTCGGTTTATTTACATAGGCCATGATCATTATTCCTCATAACCCTATCTGGGCATTGTTAAACAGATGACAGCCCTGAATATATATGCCGGCTTAGAAACTGGTCACACGTTACGGGTGAAATCCGACAACTTGTCAGTTACCTCAGTTAGGTGTGACCATTTGCCAACTACCACACTGTCGTCTCTACTCTGCTTTTACTCCCTGTGCCGTAGTCTTTAATATTGTTATAAGTGTTATGTAAGTGTTTAAGAAGTAACGACCTACGCGACCCCTAGCCCCATGGCTTAAGCACAATTCGTTAAAAAAATGACAGTTTTACAAAAAAATTACAGTAACTACAAATTATGTTAAATGCAACCTAGAATTACTCATAGTGCTGTGTTGTGAGCATATTTAACACATTTATACGTATGTACGTAAATTTAAACTTTCTACACACGTTATAATTGCAAGGTTGCAATTTCAATTTTATCCCCCATTCAGCCAAACTCAATTATCCTCACACATTCACATTTGCACGAACTGTTATAAATCGCAGGATTGACTCACAGGATTCGTTTTAAATGCATCGCTCCACACTTGTGTCCGGTTTCGGGACAAGGACAAATGCTACCGCACGGACTAAACGCCCTGGATATCGAGTGGCGATATACACCAGTAAAGCTGACAAATCATTCCTGTACAAGGCTACACACTGCTATAATAAATCAGATTGTATTCAGGTTTGAGGATATAATTATAGTGTCAATCATAACTCTTTTATTTATCATCGGATATGCAAATTACTGATATGTAAATTTTCGGACAACGCCCAACAATCCAATTTCACTTTTTATTTAAATATTTTCACATGAGTTTTGGAGATATCAGAGATTAGTATTTTTATTGACTACTGCCCCCGCCATAACACTGACTGTGTAGTGTTATCTGACTGACCACGTACAGCCTTGACTGAGGTATTTTTATGGAGCTCCCTCATTGATTAGGGGTAAACTGGGAAGCGTGGCCGTGGATAGGTCTCATAAAATGGCATTTTCAGTAATTCTAGACCAATGATGTCTAATCATTTGTATTAGCACCATTGCATTTTTACCGAATTCTACTTTAGCCACGCGGTTACATAAGTTGCTGATACTTCAAGGTTTATATATACATGCATGCACAATTACAAAACAAAGGTCAAACGGAGGTAAGTCGACAAGAAGCTCGATTTCTCAGGCAATATGTCAACTATAACAGCGACTTCCCTGTTCGGTTTCTCTTCCCGATGCTGTCTTTTCTACTAGTCCTGGGCTTCAAGGGCTGTAGACGTTTTTGACCAAATCAGATCGTTACATAATTACCTAAAAGGCCCTCAACTGAGATACATTTTTGATTAACAACGGCTTACAAATCACCACGGTACTCAATTTGAATCTATATTAAATCTACGTACCTGGAATCTTGTTGCATCTTTTCGCGGAATCACTGAAAATTTTTTGCAAGAGTCCCCTTTTTCACAAAGTCATTTTGGGTCAAAGGCGAAAACTCTTAAGTTCTTTATCAAACAAAATATGTGATGCTGGGTGCGCAAACTTGGCTGATATCGCCCTATGGCAGCATAGGATCAGCTGTCCAAAGTTGGCCGGTGTGATGCATGCATTTCGCTGTTTATTTTGGACTACAATTTTAGGCTAAAGCCCAGTATCGCTGTGTGAAACAGGCCCCAGGTCTCCGGGATTAATTGTACAACAACAGAATTCTATTTTGCGAAGTGTTAGCCCCGGCTATAAAATATTGTATCATGTTGTTTTTTTTTGTTTTTTTTTTTTTTGCTTTTTTTTTGTTTTTTTTTAATTTTTGTTGCGGTAAGGGGGTAAGAGTCTGAGCTACATTTTTTCATATTTGTACATTGTAACCTGCGCTGGAATTCCGTCGCGTGCTCTCGAAGTGTCTGTGTATTAGTTTCGTGTCATTGTACATAAACCGTACATTCTGGAAAGATGTACACATGTTGCAAACATGTTTACGAATAAACCATCCAGAATTTTCTTTATAGATATGAGCGACGAAGTTGTTAAGCTCACAGTCTTTCCCTCAGGTTCACGTGAGAGCAGTCATATTTAATCTCTTTAACTTAGCAGGATTTTTGTGGGATTTGGAGATATCGGTTTTCGTGCCATTCGACAGCCGTCAATTTGTACCCCATTTTTCTGTACCTGAGGTTTTGTTTCGCCACTTGCTACTGTGTTTGAGACGGTCTTTTGGAGCTTGTATCGCTCGTTGTGTCGTTGAATCATTACGTACATTTCATCCCACTTTACCTTGAAAGTGAATTTATGTATATTTCCGAGGAGTGAAACATACATCGCCAGCTTGGCATCTATCGTTAACCCGTCCGCCCAGGAAACTTGCACCTTGCCGGGCAGTTGGATACCGTGCAAACTGCTGCTTGTCACTTGCACACTGTCATCTTTCGATTTGCGAATTCGTAAGGACTGTGGATTCTGTATTTACGTGGACCGACTTGCCTTTGGAAGCCGGAATATTCCATCCGGATATGGACGCTGTAGCCAGTAAGAAAATATATATTTTTGTAATTATCTGTATCGTTTTGTATGTTATTGTCACTAGTACTGTTGGCGTCTTTTGTTCAAATATATGTATTGGACTTATTCAAGCGTCTTTGTGCTTCTTTTTTTGATCTCGTGTAAGGCCTGTCGCTGTCTGAGAGCTGAACAAGCCAACTGTTTCTCATTTTTACTCTCCTATAGTGGTGCCCTTACAGAAGGAATACAACATATAAGACTACTGCATACCGAGAAAGACATATCCGTTAGTGCTTTGTTATATAATGACGTGATTCCACACGTAATATGAAGTAACACTGGTCCCAAGTCTATTTAACACCCCCTCTTCGTAACAGGGTTACGGTTACTTTGGATTTACACTATCTGCGTGTGGTTGGAATTCTAGCGCTGAAAAACTGCCGAGACCACCCAGTGTTTCGAACCGTTGACTTCAGAGTTACTTTTCAATCCCAAATAACAGGACCCCACTTCCAGGTTTTGGCTGGGGGTTGATTTGATTTACTTATTTTATTCATTTGATTGCAGGTTACGCCTTATGTACTCAAGAATATTACCCTTTTACAACGTTGGTCAGCTTTACAAGAAACCGGACCGAACCAGAAGAAACCCGCAAACCCTGCAGGTTGTGTTTGACCCTTACAATCGACAGAAAAGAATGCATTTACCCAGATTTGCAATACGTGTCGTTGTTGTTGCTTTTTTGGGTGTATGTGTGTATGTATTTTTTTTGGGGGGGGGGTTGGCTTTTTTTGTTTGCTTTTTTGTTTTTGTTTTTTTTTTCCTAAACCGATATCGAATAAAAGTACTGTATTAGCACAAT
This sequence comes from Acanthopleura granulata, assembly GCA_016165875.1. Taxonomy (NCBI): domain Eukaryota; kingdom Metazoa; phylum Mollusca; class Polyplacophora; order Chitonida; family Chitonidae; genus Acanthopleura; species Acanthopleura granulata. Next base: position 14,077,207 of record JABBOT010000011.1, on the reverse strand, counting down.
TCCTTACTGGAAAAAGAGGTGACGCGGCAAGGCGAGGATTTGGTCCCACAGGTGGTGTGCTAAATAATGTTTTTAATACATATGATATATGAGTATACATATGTTTGCAACAAAGTGGCAAATCTGGTAGTATTGTGGATGGTATAGTCAACTGAAAATGACACAATGTTCATTGCGATCAATTTGATGTGTTTTTGGACCCTCCAAGTCCTGTTTAAGAGATGAAAGGAGTTGGGTTCCAGAAAACAACGTGAATAAGACTTTTATCCCAATACTTTTAACCTTCGTGGAAAGGATGTTTGGGGGGCAAAACTTAGCAACAACTTTGTCTTTTGTTTTAAGAGAACTATTTGACACACTGAAGCTCAGGAAATAAGTGTTAGTTGACTTTTTACGAGGGATTAATATAGTGGTGAGCATTTATATCCGCACTGTGTAACTTCTGTTTGCAAAGGGATGTCGTGATCTTGAGTCCCGGCAAATGCCCTGTACGTTTTCTTTTTTTAAAATTTAATATGCAGATAAATCACTTTACATTTGATGACGATTACAAAAATACACGTGTTTACAATGCATAAACGCATTATGTGAAATTACGCCGAGTCAAGATATGATGTGGCCTGTTACCGGAATCACTGGTTCCTTTGATGACCCAGTTTTTCAAGTTGTGGTCAGCCGAAGGTCAGCGTATAATGGCATGTGCCAAAACACATAATATATTTATATAGATTAATACAGGCTATTATTCTGTGAAATGTTTAGTTATTCCATTAATGGCTGTCTGAAACAGTGATTGATTGCTTGATTGGTTTCTATATATGTTCTTATTTAATTATTCATGCTCATTGAATGTTTAGGCATTTAATTAGCAGACTGTCTACAAGAGTCACTGATAGATTGAATAATTGATTTGTGAACTTTTACTGCAACTAAATAATATGCTGTTGTTCGTCACGGTCTACTTTGTATTGAATTTTGTTGTGCCTTGGGTGCTTTTTTTTTCCTGCGTCTTTCCATCATTTTGTGAACTCAACGCAGCTTCAACGATCCTGAGCTGCACACCAGCACTGTTACATATGCACAGATTACCTTTCACAAAAAACTTTTGGACTCACTTCAATACAATGACGACAAATACACAACAAACTGTCACCGCAATATTCGGACGTACTTCTATTTCCTTGTGCGCATGCTGATGCTTAATTACTGTTGCCTTCACCAAACAACATTCGGACTTACTTCAATGCAACCCTTTCCTGACTACATCTGGAAGTTTTGGGCACATATCGGCGTGTGTGAACTGTCAAATCTGTGACATTATGTGATTTCCGCATTATGTGCGTATGCCACTAGCTTCATTTGTTACGTGTCGACGCTTCAGAGCCTTGTTCGTACTAACGACTTCTGTGTAACCCTTGAATGGATGTATTGAATTATTTTTGCAAATAGCAAAGTCATGTAATTCATATGCTTTGAAATAAGATATAGTGAAAGACAAAGATGGGGAAAGAAGTCGGCATCAGACAGACGTATGGAAGTCACAGTGGCATTTGCTGTCAAAACATGGAGAAGAATAGAGTATAAAAGACTACAACATAGACAGCAAAACGATGGCAGAGCAAAGACGACACTGTGATAGTTTGCAAATGGTCACACGGCACCTGTGAAATCTGACCTCTTGTCAGTTCACTTCACTTTGGGTTTTATTCTAACTGTTCATGCAAATGAACAAAAACAAGCAACTAACATAATGACTTGAGAAGAATAAGGTAACAAAAAATGCAACGAAATTTATTAGGGAATTAAGTACATTTCACTGTTCTAGAATTACTCAAAATGCTCTGATGTAGTCACATTTAACAACTAATAACATATGAAAACAATGCAAAGGGGCTCAGGTTTTCCTGCAAAAACTCTGCTACAGCCACGTGTAAAGGTAAATGTATAAATCCAGCAACAAGGGACGAGGGATCAGCACTCGGCATTTTTGCTCTCGCTTTATCTGGTGAACAATCACTTAACACACTGAAAAGGTACCACTATCGGAGAGGCAAAACGACAAAAAAAATGCTTTGCTCAACTCTCAGACAGCGATAGGCCTTACACAAGATCAAACAAATAAACACGAAGGCACTGTTCAATACTAATATTCAAGCAAAACAGACAAATAGCATAACTTATAATAATATACAAAATAATACAGATAATTACAAAAATATGTGGATGTTAGCGTCCCAAACCCCGGTGGACTAGTCCGGCTTCAAAAGGCAAGTCATTCCACGTATAAATAGAATCCACAGTTCTTCGGAATTCACAAATCGAAAGATGACAGTAACGCAGTGACGAACAGCAGAAGGCACGGTACGCCGACTAAGGTATATATATTCAACTCCCCGGCAAGATGCAACTTTCCTGGACAGACGAGTTGAGAATAGCGTCCGTGATGCCGAGCTGGCGATGAATGTTTCACTCCTCGGAAATGGAGTACAACATGACAAAATTGTCGAAAGGCGTGTAAGCCAATATCTCCAAAATCCGACAAAAATCCTTCTAAGCACGCAAGAGCAAATATGACTAGAGTGGACACAAGTAAAACTACTGCTCTCAAAGTGGACGTAAGTAAATGACTGCGAGCTTAACAACTTCATCGCTCATATCGCTAATCAAATGTTCTTTTTTTCTCTCTGACTGGGCCCTTCGCTCCAGATGATTAGTCCACTGCGGGCAATATTTAACCAATTCTTTGCATTGGTATTTTCATCAGACACACCGACAAACAGACAGACAAATAAAGGCGAATGAAAACAAAACAAATCTGATGACGGTAAAATGGTCAGCCTCGTTGAAGAAAACAGAGCTTGAAAACTCTTCAGAAGGTTAACTCCGGTTCATACAAAAATAACATTATTCTTGCCTATATAATTCGCATCTTGTTTATCACCATCGATTAACCGTTAGCCTGTGTTCAGAGCCAAACGCTCATCCGTCCATCACAAATTGTATTAGGGCTTCTATCGTGTAATCTTCCGCCTGATAAACTTCGGTGTCTCCGATACATCTGTCCTCCGGCCTTTTTGGATTAATTACACGCAGGTAAATTATTAACGCTTGTTATTATCTTGCCGTCGCCATAGTCGCCCGAGAGAATTATCGGATATACAGCTGGAAAAGTTCATACTTGATTACCTTATCTCTGTTAGGTCCTCTGGGTATGCATGCATTATTATCAGTTCAAGCATAGCATAACGTTTCTGCCCCAAAATTGATCAGCACATTCGTTATTTCTGAATGTTATTGAACATCTTCTATTTCTGGTGAAGACAATGCCTTGTTTTATTGCTACTTTCAATTTCCTACCACGCTTACAGTTGTATTTTTAATGTACGCCAAAGCAGTGACCAGCGATGGCCATAACATAATATTCATCGCCTGAAGTTGTTGTCCAGTGTATGCGCTATACATTCAATGATGTGAGAGAAATTAAATTTGAGGTTTGATTCGTTATTGTTCTCCTCCTCGCTATGCACGAATCAACGCAATTTTTTGCATGACTTCTTTCATATCATCACCAAACCTCTGTGCTGCATGAAAGGCACACTTACGGATCAACGCAATTTTTTGCATGACTTCTTTCATATCATCAACAAACCTCTGTGCATTTGAGCACTTGAGCATCAACAAGAGTGTGACAGTTGAGAAATGGACACACATGGCCGGTGAAACCCAGTTTATCAGTTTATCTATTAGAGTTATATTATAACTTTCACGTAAATGCGTGAACAATACTAACTTATATACCCCCAGTACGATAACCTAAGCTCAATTTGATAAAAAAGGCAGTTATATCACATCCGATACATTAGATGTCACTGATCGAGATACCGTGAATGCACGGTCATGTGGATTTTACATTCACGATTATGGTGTGGTTCTGTGGTGGGGATACTTGGTGCTTGCTGGTTTAGTCTCGTACTTGTTGACGCTGACTCAGAATGCCTCACGTGCAGCGCACAGTCTTGCAGCCAGTCTTGTTTGACCTGCAACGGCGTGTACCCTCCCTAAAACGGTTTATACCAATGCCTAAATTTAGTGTTGGAGTCTTTTCAGAAGATATTTGTTAGCAGTTAAGGTTAAAAAGAAAGCAAATCGCTACATGCAATACACGCAGCTGGGGCAAATACAGAGCATGCATTATATTTGCCGAAACAAATTCAGCATACCTCAGAATATATTCAGGGTGTGGCCAAACACACAATACAATACAGTATGCGGCATGCACAATGCGACATCCGATATGTGTATCACATGATACAATGCATATATTCATATGAAGCAATTGCAATGTTTGTAGTTGAGCAGCAACAAAGCATGAAATATAATGCAACACTAGTGAAGGTAAACTAGAAAATAACATACCATACCAGGACCGGTTATATGCTTTTTTGGCTGAAGGAAACTGGAATGCCCTAAATAAACCAGGAAATTCTGCCGATTTACTGAAGAACTACACAACATGTGAATACTTCGTTTTAGTGGACAACAGGTCTTCTTCTTCAATAGAACATTCTCGACTAATGGCTTTAAATCCACCTAATTCTGTTTAAAACATGGTCCCTCCGAGGTGAGGGGGGGGGGGATTAAGTTTACTTTCTAAGCGTTTACAGAAGAGGCCAGATTTCACCGGTTATAATAGACCATTAGCCAACTATCACCTTCTCGCCCGTGGTATGGGTTTGCTCTCTATGCTTAACATAGTATCACCCAACAATTTAAAGGCGACTGCCTTGACCACTCGAACTTGACTCGTTTTCAATCGTGGCTCGATGATTTTGGATCGAAATGTGTATTATGAAGATATGGCTCACGAATGAAAATAAATCTACCTCCAAAGGTAAATCTGTAAGGAATTCTGCTGTTGCAAAAAGAGACCCAGAGGCATGGACCTTGTGTATTCATGCAAATGTTTAAAAAAAATCTGATGAAATCACAGCGTTTTTAGCTACTCTAGACCAGTGACGTCTCTTGTAATGCAATTATCATCACTACATCTTTATCTAATTTTATCTACAGCCATGGTCCCAGAATCTTATTGATCCACCAACTAGCTTAGCAAAGTGCAAAAGCGTAGAAACTCCGAATAAAGAAATATAACGCATGGTTGACGTTCTCGATTATTCGACTAAGTTTTACTTGTCATCTTCAGGAGAAGTAATTTGTACAATCAACAACCACACATATATATGCATTTACAGAAAAGCAGACATCACAAGGCTGAATAAAATACACTGCGATGGTTGGCCAAATGATTCAACCAATGGAGACTAAACATCGATCAATCACGGTGATTCTGGCAAACATCAATAAAGAGATATAGTTATGACAGCACCAGGCATTTGTGCCTAATACAAACAAACTGCTATTGTTTCAGTGATAGGTGTGAAATAAGGATTGGGACGATATCTAACGGTCATTCAGAAAAAAACAGCAAAATTCAGTGATGACTCTATTTAAGCAAACTGTTATTGTTTTAGTGATAGGTGTGAAATATGGATTAGAGTGATATGTAACAGTTACACAGAGAAAACAGCAATATACACACATAGTTTAATTACAACGCCAGGCATTTGACACTATTTCGAACAAACTGTTGTTGGATTAATGATAGGTGTGAAATAAGGATCAGGGTGATCAGAGATAGCACTGGATGTGAAAGAGGATAATTTACAGGGTGTATGTCACTGTTTCCAGTTGGATGTTCATCAATGCAGATTGCCAAGCAGCGTTCTGTTTTGCCTATATAAGCGGCCCCAAGGAGGACAAGTTCTAATCTTAAAGCTTTTACATAAATAGTTAGAATAAAACCTTATCTGAGGTAAAGTGAGATGATGTCAGGTTTTACGTTATGCACATTATAACATACTGTTCTGCCTATGGTCAAGAAACCAAATCATAATACTGTATCGCCCACGTCGTATCAATTCGGTGTAGGCTTGGGTAAGGGGACACAACTCCTACGCTGTTTCTGCAGAACGAACGACTACGCAGTATCGTTGACTTTCGAGACACTATCATTTTGTGTGACCAGACTGCCAGACACAATAGACATACATCTTTTCAGTATCCTTTTTGTTGAAGTGAACATATTCTTTGTGTAGTACACAATGGGATTGGGAATAAGCCTAGGAAACTTACTCGTCCCTTTCCCTAACGAAGTGCAACATAACGGTTTTACTCCGGATGTGAGAATACGATGACCGAAGGTTAAGATACAAAAGGCGAAAAAAGAAAGAAACAACACACCCGATTGTACGAAGTACAGTACACAAGATAAAGAAAAGAGCAGAATGGATTTGAAAACAACGAGGACAAGTCTAGGACATGTCACAGTGTTTTGACATGGACAAAGCACCTTTTCATGCATATAACAGTAGCAAAATCTCTATTACTGGTTTCCCTTCGTGGAGTGCCCTGTTGACCAAAAAAAAAAAAAGAAACATGATAATAATTCCCATCAGAATAAACGAAAATATAGAGCAAATGGAACTGTCCATGTGATTTACTTTATTTATTTGATTGGTGTTTTACGCCGTACTCAAAAATATTTCACTTATACGACGGTAGCCAGCATTATGGTGGAGGAAACTGGATAGAGCCCTGGGGGAAAGCTAAGACCATCCGCAGGTAACTGGCAGACCTTCCCACGTACGGCCGGAGAGGAAACCAGCATGAGCGGGACTTGAACTCACAAGGACCGCATTTGTAGTAGGCTTCCATGTTATTACGCTATGCTAGCGAGCTAACCGAGCCATGGAGGCCCTTCCATATGATTTAATACGCGTACTACTATTTTTCTTTCCTGTTTGTTAAATAGATTATAATGAATCACAGTTACCTCACAATGGCTCCGTTTGTACGAGCATGTTAGACCATCATGCATAATAAATAACTTGACTACACTATAAACATATTTAAGCCGGCGGTCATGTTGGTGATTTTTTAAGAACCTAATTAATTATAACAAGGTCATCATGTACTCAAGAAAACACGTAACTAATTAATTTCACAACAAACAACCTAGACCATATTTGCAGTCCCATAAAAAATGATCATGATCCAATTTATTTTATCTCTTTTGTTGTACATTTGTCCCATCCACATCTTTGATTGATACAGACATGCTTCGGGGCATCGTCGGCTGTAAGGCAATTTGATTGGTAGAAAATTGTCTGCATAATTCATAGCATCTATTGGTTAGAAAAACACCCGCGGATGAAGAGTGCATTATTTGAGTGATTATGGACTCCTTTGGTGACGAGATGTCGAGACCAAATTTTTATTGGCTTGCGACTGGTTTCCTCTCCTGCAGGAAATATATTTATTTATTTATTTCATTGGCGTTTTACGCTGTACTCAAGAATATTTAACATACGACGGCGGCCAGCATTACGGTGGGAGGACATCCGCCGGTTGCTAGCGGACCTTCCCACCTACGGCCAGAGAGGACTTGAACTCACAGACCGCATTGGTTGGAGGCTTCTGGGTTATTACGTTGCGCTAGCGCGCTAACAAACTCATGAAAATATAGATGTATTAAAACAGTAACCAGCATGTGGTATCAACGAAGTTAACGCGTGGCCATGGGGTATTTAAAAAGTTATCACCGACCTCAGGCAAGTTACAGACGAATGTTCCAACATGTGATGTATAGTACAGATCGATGTCTTTGCCTACTTCTAAAAATAGACTTTTTCCCATCTTTTTCGGACAAACTGTGAAAACTTTGATCTGACGTATCCGCAGATTCCTATCACCGTGCTGTATTAAGTGACACACTTTTGAGGAAGGCGCCAAAGGCAATCAGTCAGGAAAAAAAAAGAATTTTGTAAATCTCTGCATCTAATGGTGATTTCAGATGTAATGTTCATGGGTTTATCTGGCGACACATTTCTCTTTCCGGATTTAAATATAATACACTTGTGAATGACTACAGGATAGACAGTAAATCCAGAACCACAGTGTGATAGTTGCGATATGGTCACCAAGCAAAGGCGCTACCTATGGATGTGATCAACACCTTTCAGTCAGCTGACCGTTTTTTTATTTATTATTGATTGATGTTTTACGCCGTACTCAAGAAAATATTTCACTTCTACGACGGCAGCCAGTATTATTGTAGGAGGAAACCGGGCAGAGCTCGGGGGAGCATCCCCAGATTGCTGACAGTCCTTCCAACCTACGACCGGAGAGGAAGCCAGCAAAAACTAGAATACAAACAACTCACAGAGGTAAAAAAGAATTTGATCTGTTCTGAAGAAGAATTACTTCATTTCTTTTCGCTTGCAACTTCTATGCGGTAAGTTTCGATTTCATCTCTTCTTGTCGATGCAAGCTATTCATACTGCGTGGTATCTATGCCAGATTACCTGTACGGGAGCCGTGATTTCTAATCCGATTCCAGTGGAGCTTCTGTTCTAGACTTGAAGCCATAGAGTAGAACCACACGGCGTGTTTCTCGGAGATAGCGAAATGTTCAGAAGAGAACCACTTTTTTTCTGGAAAGACCGCTACTTATCACAATGCGTAATTAATTAAATCAGATGGACGACATGCCGACAATGGCAAGCTGCCAAATCGTCCACGGAGGCTATGGTTTATTGGCACAATGATTACTCATTGAAATGAATGTCTCAATGGTTGTCTAGACAAGGAATAACAATTTTTTAAAAATTAAGAAAAAATAACTCAAGTTGCCATGAGTTCATACCCTCCATGGATATATAATCCAGGTTACTTAATCATATTATATATTGCTATGAACCCCGTTTTTAATGTATTGTATGATATTTTTTTTAAGCTTACCGGGTCAGTGTCTGACCTAGATTTTGACAACTGCTGACATGATAGCTTGCACTGGAATTCAGTCGCGCGTTCTCGAAGCTTCTGTTTCATGTCATTGTACATATAGAGTATATTCTGGAAAGTTGTATATTCTGTTGTTGTTAAGATGTTTACGGTTACACCATCCAGATTATTCTTTATGTTAGCCTATAAATATCTATTTATTTATTTGTTTATTTATTCATTTGATTGGTGTTTTGTGCCGCATTCAAGGATTTTATACTTATACGACGGCGGCCAGTACTATGGACGAAGGAAACAGGGTAGAGCCTAGAAAAAAAACCCACGGCCATCTGCAGATTGCTGGCGGACCTTCCCACTTTCATGTTGATGTTTATGTTTAACAGAGATGTTACTTTCAACATATTAGCCATTACCTACCCATGCAGCATTGTCTAAAGGAGGAGGTACGGTATGATAAGGCGCTGACAGAGCCCATGGCTAGCGCTGCTCGTCACAGACAGAAATCAGTTAGTTTGTCTGTGACGACTGTCAATCATCAGTTAATCGCAAACCGTAAAATGGGTCATCGGCATTCGATTTATCCCAACAGGAGGCCACATATAGACTTTTGGGGTTTCCAACATTTAATATTTTTCATGGAATTTTGATTTCTTTGAACACCGTTCAATCTGATACAAAGTTTATCGTCTCCTGTTCTGGGGATCTAATCAACCTTGAATTTTGTACCTTTATGTTTCTTTAAAATATAATTGTAAGCGGAATTGCAAGATGGACCAATATTACAGAATGCCAATAGACTACATGCATCTTGTTTGGCCTTTTTTCTTCTACTAGCCGCACGAGAGACATTTAACACGCACCATTGCACACAATGGTTGTTCCCCAACGTACAGGCTATTTTGGGTTGCAGCAACTGTCAACTTAGTAGAGATCGCAACATATAGTTTAAAACGCTAGCATATATTTGCATCGCAACATCCCCAGTCTCAGTGAGCAGTGTCATAATGGCGGTCACACATTGCTCACTTCAAGGTGAACTGGACCAAGACATCCATAGATGAAATATGTAGTACATATGAGATCGATGGGTATTTTCATCACCTGTTTACTTTATTAAATGTTTAGTTACGTAATATCATTATAAAATTGTGTATTTAAAACAAAAACGCATTTTCATAGAAATGACAACGTGGGCTCGTTTCTAACATCCCCTGGCACAAACCTTGATTCTCTAACCATTACACTAAACTCAACAAATAATTACATCGAGACTGATTCGGTAAACCTCAAGGTAAAAGACATGTCGTGCAAATCAAAAGACAAAGTTATTGTTTTAACCATGAAGGAAGTGGTGTTCCAAAAAGATACTTTGCACGAAGATCAAACTCAATGAAACGCAAGACCTACGCAAGTTTTGTTCTGGGGCTCTACTTCATTCATGCCTAAATCGGAGATTGAATCGATCCGAAGGTCCCAAGGCTGGAGATGTGGCGATGCCAACATATGCTAGCGTTTGAAACTGCACGCATTTAACCAAATTGAACAACTTGGTTTTTTCAGTTGACTATAACATTTTCGCTGATTCAAAAATTTATATTTTTTACAAAATCATATATACTCATATATTATACATGTCGAAATGAAAGGGAAAAACAATGAAGGAATATTTTTTTATGATCAATTCATCATACCCGCCTTGGGGTTTATCACCTTATCATATCTCCTCCTTTCATTTTGTTATCATATTTACGAACAATCTGATAAAGACATTACTATTTATAGTGCCAACTTAAGTTACGTAAAGCAGATGTATCCGTTTCTCTTGGGACTCTGGCTGCCTCATTGTTATATCGCTCCTCACTCGTCAAAGCCTCTGAGGTCGTGTGCTGGAATCCTCCATTTTAGGTATCTATCCGTTTTTCTCCACAAGTGAGCCTAACCACCACTGAATAAATGACTTATTCTTGAGAATAGCCTAAAACGCAAATGTTATCAATAAACAAATTTAAGCCACGGACAGTCCTAACTTCTGTTAATGGATCTGAGCCTGTTTGGATTAAGGCAATAGTAGAATTCCCTAATCTGTTAGCATTATAAACAACCTTTTATGTTAATCTTTCGACTTTTTCCCATCAAAACTCTTTTCCCATCTCGGTGAAACCTTATTTTATTGTTACATTTTGTATCATCCAAGTATAACTCAGTTTCGTTATATATTGTATACTGGTTTGTGCTGCCCTTATACAAAAGTAATAGCTGTTATATAAAAACTTAATATAAAACTATTGTATATAACTGCTTGCTATCATTATAACCCCGTTGTTTCCCTTTCTGCTGTTTTGTATCCAGTGTGTCGCGGTAATTAATATATGCTCCGAAAAAACACAATCCACACCACATCCCATTGAACACAAACCACATCCGCTTGAACACAAAGATATACCTTTTGTAACCGTAGTCATGTTTCCTTGGCCAACTCTAGACAACACAGATCGTCCCTTATTGATAAACATACAAAAACGAGAACAAGGTAAAACGTCTGGGTGTCCTTTTAAAATAGGTTACCATCAGATCATTGACCGAGGGAAATTCCAAGGATACTATCCATCTAATACCCAGAAAAGTGTTGGTGTATGTATTGATTCATAAAATCGATCATTGATGCACCACGTATGGCCTGTGTATTTGATATTTGAAATCGGGAAACGTGTGATTTGAACAGATGGGGGCTTATTGGTCTGCAATGAAATACAGTTATGCAAATCTGGGCAAACACACGTGCTTCCAGCTTTGGTGATCAAATGCCATGATATTATTACCAAAATTCTTATGCGTCTCTAAAGCTTTCACATGGTATTACTATATTACACTGTTCTGTATTTAATTTTGATTGGTGTTTTACGCTGTACTCAAGTATATTAAACTGTTTTGTAGGCTTTGGATTGATATGTGTACGTCCTTGGACACGAGTAAAGAAAGTTTAGATAAGAATTCATTTTTCTGCACAGTATAGTGCTGATAACTTTTTTTTCACGACACTTAACTTGATATCGCAGAAATATGCAGCGTTTGTAAAAATCAACTATTCTTGAATACCGGGTTAAATATAAATCTGACGACGCCGCTGATTTCAGTGGACACCAAGGTACGTTCACGGTAGACTTCCAAGGTGAAACGCATTGACCGAGTTTTCTTAGAATACCTTCAGTAATTCAGCCTCTCCTTTTTACACACCGAGGACATGAAAGTTTTTATCTAACCCGAAGTTTATTCAGTGATGGAGCGCGACGGAATTCCGTGGTAGCATTGTTTAGAAACTTTAATCGTTGTTTATCTTGATACATATCTGCAATAATTTCGTAATATGGTTAATCAACTTTTAAGGAGATTATGGTTGAGACAACAAGTAACTGCTCATGGTATGCAGATATTTGTTTTGCCTCCAACAGTTTGTCCTTATATGCCCAAACTGATATCACGTTCTATACTAATCGCACTTTTATCACTAATCGACATTAGTCATGTAAATTGTGAGACGCTGTCTACACACAGAAGCATGAATGACGAGATTGCTTTAGGATGAGGTAGTTAACTCTTAAATTGTCTGTATATAACGTGATCGAAGGCTGGTTAAGCTGGATTACTTGTTACTAAAAGAACACAATGCCACAGAAACAGCGTGACGCTGTTAAATATCAACGGATTTCGCCTAATTATTTTGTCTTTAAATTCGTTTGCCGTATGCAGGCAAGAAATTGTTAGAGCGACGTGCTGATTGTTTGACCCCCGCTTAAGTCACTTGATTCCCTTCCCTAATTTAGTGCAAATTTAATTCACACATGCTCTAAAAATCTGGAAGTAAACATGTATGATGTACAAACGTTCACCGGACAAACATATCCATGTAGTAGCAATACCATAATGGTATCACAATACATGTACATTAGTTCTTGCCTTGGTTGTTCAGGAAACAACGATAAACTTTGCTCCTGTATTAAACGTACACTGTCTTCATCGTTTACTCGTACCGACTTGTAGTTTGGTCAGCCTGAGGCAGGACAATAGGATGGATTGGATAGATACCATAGTCCACTTCGCACACGCTGCACAAACTGTCTTGCTGTGTGCGACGAACACAGCTGGTTAGCATAGTCTTTCATATACCGGTTTTTTCTCGAGGTCAGAGCTTCTATGCCCCATAGAAAACCCAACATTCAAATATCAAATGTCCCATCTATTATCTCTCAACAATTGCTAGTTTGAAAATATCCAGGAAATGTTAAATGGGCAAAGAGTACCATGTTGAGTATAAAGGTTACATATGCGCAATTCGAGTAACTAGGTCGAAGATTTGCCTCGGAATTGAAGAGTGCTGGGACATTGCTTGGATAATACTGCCACACACACGCACTAACTTGTTGATATACTATAAATTTCTGCACTGTTATTTCACCCCTGCTTAATATTAATAAAAATCCTGCCAGTTTTGGACAGAACTGAAAAGTTTTACCCAGACTTACCGATCACCCCATAGGAGGTTACCAAGGTCACAAAACGGTATTATACTACTTCCAGAACAAGCAATCTTCTATCATAGGTTTAAGTTTGTTGCGATGTTTTTCTCTCTAAGGATTTGGTGACTGAAATTTTAAATTACCGTTTTTCTTCGCGATGGGTTATCAGAAAATATCTGATAGGAATTTATATCAAATAATGCTGGGGAACGAATTAAAGCCCCAGTCTTTCAAATAAATAAATAAATCTAAATTGATGTAAATTCCTACATATAATTAGGTTATCAATAAAGTTTATTCTGATTACTGCTCTAACAGAAATAGCTAATAATATAATTACAGATTGCCATAGCTTAGGTTCTTGACTAGGTTTTAACACCACAATTTCTGTTAAATTTATTTTATTATGACATCTTTTAACATGTGTGCTCCAGGCAAAATATATTGCCTGCCGTTTTAAACTATCCGTACAAAAGAGCAAGAGCTGTTATATGCAAATGTTATATACTGTACTGTTCTTTCTGACAGACTGGGCCGCATTGTTACTTTTGCACTACGGATTCAGGACCAAAATCACATCTAGGTTTATTGTGGTGAAATCTTGCCAATTCTTGATCATTACTTTTCTTCTTTTCTTTTGTGCTGCTTTCTTTTATTAACCAGGTGTTGGTCTGTAGTTCATGAATAGATAGCAGCAGAATCCATACAACATATACTTTACACAACAACGACAACGGTGTGTAAAACGTACGAGGACAAAGTGATACTTGTCGATGTCCTTAAAGTGTTACCATCAGATCAATGGCCAGAGGAACTCCATCCCAGGGATACTATACAGCTGTCAACCAGAAATATCTTGGTGTATACATGTATATACGGATTAATAAAATCAATTATTGATTCACCGTGCGCGGCTTCTCTCTTCTCGATTTAACACCGAGAAACCTGAAACCTGAACAGATGGTTGTTTATTTGTCCACAATGTAATGCGATCAAAGCTAATCAACCTAACATGGTTTCCGTGGTCCAGAGTGAAAATATTTAGATTAAATAATGAACTCAGGGACTTAAATGTCACTGTCTAATATAGACTAAGGTTTAATGAGATTTAATTCATCTTCCATTATGGGCCAGTACAACTAGCTATTGCTCAGCACTGGTTCCTTACACCTTAACATTAAGTAATGCTTGATTTGGGTGATATAAAACATATAGAGATTAAAACCAGAGCCGTGAGTAAGATATGATTCTTAGCAAATGGTCCCAATTAACTGGTGTAATCCAGACTAGTGCCAGTGTGCCACAGTCAAGTCCAGGATTTATTCTGCCTGTTCATGTAACTGCCTAAATAAAAGCGCACGCCTCGTAGCACCAGGTTTTACACAGAACTAAGTAAATAGTAATACCAATTTATTAGACCTTTCCGAGTTTTTATTAGACGAGTTCAAGTTCCATGATTTGGACACGGTCACCTAACTATGACAGTGTAGTGTTTCATTGTATGTTAGAATTACATGTAGTATGTACCTTCTGTCTGAAGCACGTGTAAAGTTTACTTAGATTTATTTATTTTATTTAATTGGTCTTTTTCACCGAAGAATATTTCACTTACTGTAATTCTCCAACCTTTTCGAATGTTTGTAAAAACATTATACTTTCTGTGAAGTCGTGAAGCTGACCCAATGTTGTTTTGTTTCCAAAATCAAATTTTGCTCTGAAAGTTACTCTTTCATATGTGAAAAGGTTGAGGAATTTGGCCAGCATTATGGTGAGAAGAAACCGGGCAGAGCCCGGAGGAAACCCACGACCATCCCCAGGTTGTGGACAGACCTTCCCACGTACGTCCGGAAAAGAAGCCAGCATGAGCTAGACTTAAACTCACAACGACCACATTGGTGAGAGGATCCTGGGTCATTACCTACTATACTTAGGTTAGTATACTTTACATCAAGTTCGGTCTGCTAACAGCATCAGGAGATGGAAAATTAAATATTTCATAATCCTGACAGCTCCGAAGTCATGACTTGATGGTTTGTCTTTTTTGTGTAAATATGTCGCTGCTTTTATCCCATTCACATTTCGGTTTCTACGCGCCGTAAAGTGCACATAGTTTATGTTTCAAAACACTAAAATTGTTCTAAAAAGCATTAAGGTAATTCCACACAATGTCGCCACATCGAACTACTTGTGTAAATTCCAACCTACTGTGGTGTAAAGATGGATTCTTCTAACAGGAATGATGCGCTACATGCTTATTTATTCATTTCATTTGGGATTCGAGCCATCGTCAAGAATTTGAGAATTAAATAAGGGTTTTAATATAGTTTTACGGGCAATTAGTTGCAAATGTTCTGTTTCCAAAAATATGACAGCACGATAAATTCGTTCCACAGACGAAAGCCATGCTTCGCATATGGGAAGGCAACCGTTTTACTTGTTATACGCCTCTTGTTGTATCTTCTATATTTTCTATGCTAAAGATTCCCCCATTCGTGAAATGGCTATGTTTGTAAAAATGATATATTCTTGAGTATGATATGAAATACGAAATAATCAAACAATCAATCAGTCTACATGGTGTGAATGCTGACTCAGGTGTTACGTAATGATGACGTCTCCTCTGTTTTAAGTGGAGATCAACATGCGTTTCCGCTTTAAAATGGCAAGGCTGGATTGCATCTGGTAGGCTTTCTATAGTTAGAAGCGCCCGAAGACCGTTGAATAGGCAAAGATCAGATGACGCATGATTGATTTTGTGGGCGCTTACAAAACAAGCCTGTAGATGGATTTAATAAATAAAGATGTGTGGAAATCAAGGTACCGGTTGTGTCGACAAATGGATGTCCTCCGAAGGCCGTCAAGGTGAAACGCATCCACAGAGTTTTCTTAGAATGCGTGCAATAACTTAGCCATATTTTTTTTTAATCCTTGGCGGTGGAGTTGCGAGGCTCATAAAATGAAATACATCATATAATCTGATTATATTCTGTGATAGAGCTCGTTTAACGATTCTAGTTAACTAGCTAGGAACTTTAATTATTAATTGTACGTGGGAAGATCTGTCAGCAACCTGCGGATGGTTGTGGGTTCTAAAAAGGCTCTAAACGAGACGGTAAGCAACTGATTATTCTATGCGTATGTTTGTCTTGCCTCCGAGAGTTGGACTTCCATCTCCATATACCTATTACTGTCCATAGGCCTACCCATCACACTCTCATTAGGTGTGACACTAATCGATAAAATCCACGTGAATTGTAAGACAGTGTACATGGCAACTGCAAACCGACACAACATGAGAAGCATGCTATATTGCGGTAATTACCTCTTAATTTCTTTCTTTAGCGTGATTGGAGACTGATTAAGCCAGATTAGTAAAACGCATAATTCCAAAAAAAAAAAAAGCACGTGACGGTTGTCACCCGAATTTCGTTTACCTTTGTAAGCAAGCGTTTGATAGGCCGACGTGATGATGGTTTGGCCTTTACCATTAAACTCAGTATGACTATTTCCGTTAATTTATTTATCACTCAACTGTTGTAGAAATCATCCTTTAAACTTGCCTTTTATACAAAAGTCCCACTTCCATGTAAGTTTGTGCAGTGATAATATAAACAGAATCATGCCCAGTTCATTTCTTTCTTGCGTCATTGATTACTAAACACATAAGGGTGAACTTTACTCTTTTAATGTACGCTTTCTTCAACGTTTACTCACACCGATACGTAGTTTGGTCAGTCTGAGAAGAACAATGGTGTGGATCAGATAGGTTCGATTGTCCACAAAGCACACGCATCTTGCTGCGTGAGCCGAACACAGCTCAATAACACGCTCTTTCATATACTGGTGTACTCTCGAAGCCACAGTTACCATGCCCAAGGCAAAAACCAACACGTCGTCATGACATGTCGGATTTTTTGGCTAACTAAAAGAACAACAGAACCTTCAAGGCATAGTATAGAATTTGCGCGTGTTTAAAATAGGTCTTTACCTATGTCCATAGTAGGCACATATCAAAGTATCAAATGTTCTGGGAGCATGAAATATTTATTCATTTGTTTATTTTATTGGTATTTTACGCCGTACTCCAGAATATCTCACATATACCGTGGCGGCCAGAACTATAGTGGGAGGAAACCGGGCATTATTAAATAAATAATATTAAATAACAAATCTTAGCATCCATGTAACTGGGCCTCGTAATTCACCGAGGGCAACTCGTGACCGATGGGGTTAGCGCACTAGTGATCGTAATGATCCAGGTGCCTCTCATCTAGGCGGTCGCTGTGAATTCAAGCCCGCCGGCTGGCTGGCTTCCTCTCCGGTCACACGTGGGAAGGTGTGCCAGCAGCCTGCGAATGACCGTGGGTTTTCTCTGGTCTCCTCCCACCATAATGCTGGCCGCCGTCGTACAAGTGAAATATTCTTGAGGCCGGAGTAAAGCACCAATCAAAGAAATAAATGTGGTAACAGGGCGTGGGGTTGAACATCAATTCAGAAAGTAAATAAATTACCCTGATATGAATTGACGTCCGAGAAAACTGCACATATAAATGAATAGATATCTTGGTGTAATATTTAGCTGAAAAGAGGAAGGTTTGTTTTGTAATTTAATCTGCCTTTAATCTTTAATGCAAACTTGTATCTTTGGTGATAAGTGATACAGCTTTAGTAAAACTGGACTTATACGAATCAAATGCTTCGTCTTTTTTGTTTTTCTCGTGTTTTTCCAGCAGTGGTACTCCATCAGAATTTAGATGGGTTACTTTGCTCAGATCCTAAAGTATGAAAGAAAGACAATTCACCCTTATCTAAATTCCTGATCTTGCTGTTTGTTTTTTCTTTAGGCCTCGAAATGCTCTAGAAAACGAAGAACAATTGTCACATGCGTAACTTAAATGTGCTCGATGCTTATTGGCTTTATGAATAAACTTGGCATTCCTATGATAGCACAAATTTTCGGTATGCTCCGAGCAAAATCAAAATACAGACTACCGTGAACATGCAGTTGGAAAAGAGGATATACCCTACATCTGTCCTGTTGTTCAAAGAGTACCAGAGTACCACTTTAACAGAATTCGACACGTTCTAAGAATCACACTGTTGCATGAATCTGTTTATTTTCTATTCTGGTTCCTTTTGCGAACCTGTCTTGACAATCATAACACACTGTGGCTATTCCGAGACACCAAGATTATGCCGGGGCAGAGAGTTCAACAGAATCTCTTCACGTTGTCACGTGGTTCAAGACACGCCGTCTGTTTCTTCCATTTCTTTCTTTCAGCATTTCTAGAGCAAACGTCCAGTTTGAAGAGTGTCACCCAATAAGGATCTCAAAATCGATGGCAACATCGTCATCTGAATTGATTCCAAATTGTTTTGAGGGAAAAGCTAATGGCCGAAGTCATCTGAGTTCATTCGGTTAACTGAAGTGGTAAGTGAACAGCAAACACCTGCATTCAAAGGCGGGAATAAGAAAAGATCCGGGGCTGGAATGAAGTAGATTTCAACTCAGCTTGCTGAGTCTAAGTTGCTGTATTGTTTTGAAAAACTGTTAAAATCACCGAGTGTAGAGCAGAGTCAATATGGGCAGCGCAGGTATTTAAAAAGGTATCGACTCAACACTATCATGTGTTTTTTCATGTGTCTTTCTTAGTGATGCTTGACAGGTATAAGTGATGCAGCATAATCGACCGAGTGCTAGCTAAAGAGTTCCGCGCATTTACAGAAGACGCAAAATCGGCTAAGAAAAGGTCTTGAAAAAAACACGCCTTCATTTGCGCTTATGGAAAAAGAACTTTCTACATAGTTTCAACGGTAAATTGAAAAGAAGCCGAATCTTACCGATTACATGTGACTATCTGCATACTGTCGAACTGTTGTCATTGCTTTGATTTTTAGCCCCCCCCCCCCCCATGCTTTGATATATACATCATATAAAGTTTATAGTCCAGTGGTTGGCAATGTTAACGATTGGAAGAAATTTACAGAACGAATCCAAAGAGCAATGGCCATACTCAGTGTGTTGCCTCGTGCCCTGTGGACTGGCAAATAGAATGGTTGTTTGTACTGAAACAATGCTTTTCAAAACGTGATGGCACAGTTTTCGGACGTCTTCTGGAACTGGGCACGTGCTTTTTAGTCTCGAATCTCGGGAATTCCCAAGGCTCTGAAATCTGTAATTTTGATACTTACCTCACCTGACCTTGAAACTAATGGAATAATCCATGTACTAGCACCTTGGACACTGGTTACACTGTTTACGCGGTCACTGATTGACAGAATAAGAAACTATATGAGGTCAGTAACCGTCACGTTGGTTTCAGCTTTACCATTTTCATAAAAGTGCCTTAGCTTAACAAAAACAATAATGGAGAACTACAAAATACAGATCAACCAAAACTCACTACAAAATGATTCCTCTCAGACCATTCACCTATGCCTAAAGTCTCATCATAAGAAAACGTCTCCAGTAAGGTCAATTGTTCTAAATGAAAATCCTAATCGATAACTACAGTTATCGTCTATTCGACAACGAATTGCGCGTGAGCACGAATGCATGTAATAGTTGTGAAAGAAAGGATTAAGATTTAATAGAAAACTTTGCCTGACACACTTCTACGAATTGTTTGGAAACGCACTGACGTTAAATTCATACCGTCGACTTTAACTGCGAGACAATTAATTTCTTGATGAAGTGTTCGACATGACCGATTGAATTCCCATTACGTATTCAACTCGTACAAAAACACTCGCATAAATATCAAGATAACTGACTGGTTCTCCGACCGATTCACGAGTAGACAGATTGTTGGAGTCATGGTTTAATTGCTTGGTTTCTTGAAAGATAAGTGGAATGCTTTGTTTATTGATTGATACCTGTTCATTGGTCCGTTGATTGCGTCATTGATTTATGATTTTATTGACCACTAAAACCTTCTATTTATTAATTTATTTTTTTATCTATTCATTCATTCATTTGATTTTTTTACGCCATACTCTCACTTATACTTTTATATTTTATAATATTTCACTTATACTCTGCCGGCCAGCATTGTGGTGGGGAAAGCCCACGGCCATCTGTATGTTGCTGGAAGACCTTCCCTCGTACGAGTGGAGAGGAAGCCAGCGTTAGCTGGGCTTGAACTCACGGCGACTTAAAATGTTATGTTACATGGTGCATGGTGTGTTGGTGCATCTTCAATTGGGTCCGACCTTCTGGTAATCCCCAAGTGGGATAACAACACAGCACGTTGTTGCTACAAGCAATGACATGAATACTTAAACCAAACCCCGGACTGAGGAAAAAGGACAAGATACCGGATTTCACCGGTTACGTGTGACAATGTCCCAACTATGACACTGTGGTGTCTGTGGCTCTGGTTTTAATCTCTATGCTATAGTTTTTTCCGCTCTTGTCACTACGTTATTCATGAAGGCAGGATGTCTTTGATCTCACCACAAAGCAGATATTCTGTCCACCTGTTCCCATGTTAACTGACAGGCGACCATTATTGAGACGCTGTGCAAGGAAAGCGTTTTGTTTTCTCTCCAGTAAAAAAGAGATTTTTCCCTAAACCTCATATACTGAATAATTTAGGATCCTGTGCTGAACAAATGCAGCCATCTCTCGTTGTGTGTTTTATTTATATTTATGAGATTATTATATTTCCATTAAATGTAGTACGTAATATCAAAATATATACTAAGTTGTGGTGATGCTTGAAACAAGAGAGGAACGCCTTTTGTTTTTATCCATGCAGAAGCATCTTAGTGATTAAGTTATGGATTTATTCTTTCAATTATTTATGCATTTATGTTTAACACCGCGTTAAAAAATGTTTCACTTTTACAATGGCGTTCAGCAGGTCATATTACCCATTCATGCATGCAGGACAGACTTTCAGTCAAGCATATCTCGCTAACATTAAGCCTATTAATGTGGTTTGCTTACCATACATACATGCTGGATAGACTTCCTTTCAAGCATATCTCACTGGCATTAAGCAGTGTGAGCTGAAGTCCAACTCATGCTGGTTTGCTCTCCTGTCTCACGTAGGAATGTCTGCCAGCAACTTGCGATTAGTCGTGAGATTTGCTCGGGCTCTTATCCGGTTTCGTCCCAAGATAATGCTGGCGGCAGTCGTATAAGTGAAGTATTCTTGAGTGCGGTTTAAAACAACAGTCAAATAAATAAATCAAATATCAATGAGTTATTCCACTATTCCTATATCTATTACATCTTTTATTACATTTTATCACAGTCAAAACACAAATATGACTGATGCATTGTGGGAATGCATGTCAGCAACCTACGGATGGTCGTGGGTTTCGCCACGTCTGCATTCAAATAAAATAAATAAATAAAGTACATTGTGGGAAATTGCCTGAGGTACTTCAAGGTAATGTTAAGATGTTTGCCATCAAATACATCGGAAAATAAACATGCTGCGTTAACCTAATATTTGCGAATACCTGATTCGAAATCTTATGTGCGCATTATATCACATGTGTCCATTTGTCCTTTTCTCATGTCATCTCAACCGAGAAGTAAACTCTAAGTAACTTCTAAGAAAACTAATTTTTTGTAGGTTCCAAACGTAGGGAAGAAATAAAGATTTTATCGAATTTGTTATCATATACAACACCTCTTCGGGTTGCACCGTAGACACAGCTGAAGGAAAAGTAAAAATATCCACATCCACTTCTCATTGATCCAAATATTGTCGACATGTAAAGGCTTCCCGATGTCACACCACCAGTCTCTTTGTCTTTGTCTCGCAAGATTTTGTTTTCTAGATATGTTTACATATACAGCACCGTCTTGAAGAATTACGGTGGGTAAATCAGCATCTGTTCTTCGCTGTCTTTTCAAAATACATCGTCAATAACCATGGAAGCCTGATTGTAGTCCACGGATAGGTTACCGCTGCCTGATGGTGACAGATGAGAAAACAAAGTAACTAGAAAATCTGAACAAGTAGTTTTATTCATCTGAATTTTTCTTCACGCTGTACTCAATATATTCTGCAATTATTATGCATAGGTGGAGATATCAGGAATGCTCGACATAAACCACTGAAAGTTGGCACCTTACTGACAAACTTTCCCAAATTCACGTCAGTTGGTGGAAGACAAGGGGCCTTCCACAACAATTGGACCGCCTAAACGTCCACACCGGGGATGTCGAATGCTGACCGTCACCAAGGCCTCCACACGCAGTGAAAGCAATTGGCAACCAGATAAAAGACAACATTTTGGGTTGAATGTTTCCATGCACAGGAACTTGTATCGACTTCATTCAGATGGGAATTATAGATCTTACTTATCATGATGGCGGAACATGACGGTTATTATCAGCTGTGACTTAAGCTGAATTTAACCTATTTTGCTACCTACATGAATGGTAGCCTCAAGCCCACACACGAACCGCGTGTTAAACGTCAGTCTTGAACGGGGGAATACGTAGATCACAGCGCTCCAGCTGTTTGTAGAGCATTTTTGGCCATACGGGATCGACGAAGCTCATGTATGGTCATTCGCACAGACCTTCGATGAAAACGACTTGATTTCCACCATTAGTGTCTCCACCATATGGCTGGAAGATTATTCATTAATTCCACCATTAGGGTGCTAATATCAGAACACCGTCAGTCGGAAAGTTCAACATTAAGCTACCAAAGGCTGCCAGTTTAAGCGGCGCACTTCAATTGAGGTCCTCCTATCTATAAACCTAACAGATATATAAGTAACAAATTATTGAGTATGGCATTAAACAACAATCAAATAAAAATACGTGAATAAATCAATCAATCAACTAGCGTCGGTCCTATTGTAGTCTTTACTCCCTGGATCTCGAACGTTTGCCACAGCGCTGCTTTACACGAACATGAATTTTTCTTCTACCGTGTTTTAACACCAATGTCCCATTTACTTACATGTTAGCCTCACAGCCCGTGAGAAAACTCCAAATTCCTGATTGGGGTTGACCAAAGGAATTTTTCCCAAGGTTGGCAAACAGCTGACACTGATTGAAAACACCCAGTCCCAGGTCTAAGAACCCTTATTTATCACTACTTTTGCTTGACGAACATACGCCTCCATTTCCTCAATAACATACAAATTTAAACAGGGAATGAAATTTTGAAGTTTGTCCTGCAGAATGATACCACCCA
Source organism: Acanthopleura granulata (assembly GCA_016165875.1). Lineage (NCBI taxonomy): Eukaryota > Metazoa > Mollusca > Polyplacophora > Chitonida > Chitonidae > Acanthopleura > Acanthopleura granulata. The sequence goes on along the minus strand of JABBOT010000011.1, from coordinate 14,053,659 downwards.
AAAGGGAAAAGCCCAGAGGAGGAAAAGAAAATATATGTAAAAACAGAAATCAACTACGTTCGTCTCCCGACCCGGAAGCATTAATTGCAGAGTATAGCCAGCGCCAAAGAGTAATGACTTCGCCAGCATCACTCCAATTCTCTGAGGATCATCTTTATCAAGAAGGGGAGATACCACCTGCTATCGCTGCAAACAATCGAACAGTGCCCAACCCCCACAGCATTTCAATTGGACTTCATAAAAAAGGATACAAATTCAACGCTCATTCAGTCGGTTAAAGTCACCATCATTTGTCACGCTTGAATAATCGTACCACATCTACAATTCAACTGAGCGTGGGCTTGCCTGTCTCCCAGAACAGTCAATGGGCTGTGTTCTGTATCCCTTGAGTAGTTCAGCTGTTCAATCCCTTAAAGTGCCACTCTGGTCAGAATACAAATTGCCCAGAGATATTACAATCATATGAAATAAATCCTACGGAGTAAGACTAACACCATGTTTCAAATGGATTTTGATGAATAACACTATTTAACCAGTATAACTGCAAAATCCTTGAAAAACAAACTCTTCGGCTGTGTCGGTAAAATTTTCCTGATGTGACGTGATTAAGTTCCTTGTATGGTAGATGTAACGTTGAATAAGGCATTTACACTGAGATGACGTCAACAGCCGTTGAAAGGGTAGCGTCTTGATACACGTCATCGATTGATGGTGGGACGCCATGTGTTCGAACCAGGTAAAGTGGGCAGGACAGAAAAATTTTGTTCCCTTATACTCTGACGAAACATACAATATTGGTTCTAATGCGCTGCAATATTTTCACAATTTAGGAAAGCAATTCAAACTATGCCAGTCTTTATCAATTCGCCTTCGTTTTAAGACACAGATGTTCAAACATGAAAGTGCTTCTTAATTACTTGATTAGTTCTTTTTCTGTTCATTTTACACACATCATTGCTTAGCAGTTTACTTCAATGACTATTTTTATCTTCAGAAGAGATTCCTCCATTTTTGCACCGGAGCATATTTTTGGGATCTCTCATGTTTGTAATCGTATGTAAATAATCACGGACAAGTTTGAAATAAAAACGTAAAAACGCCCCTGTCGCTGGAAACCAACAGAGTTTATAGCACATCGATAACGAACAAATGTTGATCGCGGTGGATATTTTTTGTTTTTGGTCTTCATATTCTTTTGTTATTTTTAAGCTAGCTCACTTTTTCTTATTAACGTCTCTGCTTTAAACGGAATACTCAAATTAGTAACCTCTGACGTCATCCAGAATCTGTTTTAAGGTTCCCATCACAGACTGTTCAATAAACGCGGGATAACGTGAGTGAGAATGGCTTAACGTTCCAAAGGAACAAAGCCATCTTTTTTTGTGCTTTCTTTTTTTTTTTTTTTATTTTTTTTTTATTTTTGTGTATTATTAGCTGATGGTCACCTAAAACTATTCCGAGCACGCTTGTATCGACCATACTGACAATACTGAGGAGCTCTGCGGCGCAAGATCAGGCAATGTGCAAAGTAAGAGCAAGGTATGTTATTGCTACAGCTGTATGCTCTACGCGTTTAAAAGCAACAAGGGGATTGTTCAAGACTTAATCAGTCCGGTTTGACGTGCTATTATCGGGGCACATACCGGAAATATTAAACGAAATATCATCTTTTCATGAGGTAGCATTCTACTGATCGTTGTTCCTCCGTATAGCCCTTGGTGTTCGCCGTGATAACCCTGTGTAACAGAAAGAGCTACTGATAGATACGGATTCCTACACAAACAAAGCTCCCCTGTTACGTAAGAAAGAGAGTGACAAAAAACACACTGTTCAATCATTTAGGCCTTGTTCATGTATACCTGGACGTTTACGAGATTTTTACACAGCGCCTTGACTGCCTACATCATTTAGAATTCTCTTCCAATAATTAACAAGAGCACCCCATAATAGACTGTCCTAAGCCTGGACCGGGGGGTGGGGGTGGGGGACCTTTGGCGAGTTGCCTGACTGCCTTATTTTATAATGTCTCTATCTAGTCCGTCTTAATCATAGCTTCATTGACCGCGCAGCTCAAATGGTTACCGAGACTGCTGAGCCAGACAGAAAACAGATTACGTGGTCGCCAGTACGTACATTCAATGTTCCCTTTTCAACACAGATGTATTTCAATTTGCTCAAATCCGTCCTTTACCAGACAGTCAGTTTACTCAGCTTTTCCACCTAGTAAATAAGAGAAGAACTAGAACGTTTGTGGAAATAATTGCTAAACATTTGCTTTGAAGAGAAATGGAGCTTTGAAGGATCAAAGATACGAATGATAACATTGTATGGCGTCGCTAAAGGTGGAAGAGTCTTCAAAACCGGGTTAGCTAAAATCGTTTGGGTGCCTGTATTTTCAGTCATTAAGACACGACACGACATCTGGTAAATGGACACAACGAACTGGGCATCCTTGGAGGCCATAAGCAGAGTTCAACAGGAGGACAGATATTTCTTCTAGATCTAGTTCGTTTGTCAAACAATGGCATTGTTACAATATACTGGACATCCTTCTTCCGGTTACCGATGTACCGGTTAACGGCTCCATTTTTCTGTGAATAAATGAACCTGAGTATTGATATATTTTTACAAAAGAGATTTGCTTTGGAGTAAATATCTGTTTCAGTAATCACTAGCTAAAGTTTTATTTTTATTTACTGTGTGTTTGTTGTTCCACGCGTTACTCTAGAATGTCTCACTTGCCTTATGGCTCTCTAATACTTTTGTGTGTAGGGAAAATATGATTGCCTGAGGTTAAACAACATAGATTGAGAATGTTGCTTGTGGTGTTTGGACATCTTCGATATCCAATGCTCGATTTTGTCGGTTCTATTCCGTCAATACATATGGGAATGATAAACATTTCAAACTGAAAATTTCAAGAAAATCTCCAATAAACATATCCCTGTAGACCATTTAAATGAGTTTAGGGGAATATTTCTGTAATTTTTTTGGCAAAAAAAGGTTCATAAAAATTTCAATTTTACTAATATATATTCAAATGACGCCGCAGAAATTGGTTTGAGCCTAAACATAAACAGAATCAAATACTCAAAATTTAGTAATTAAGCCAACGTGAACCAAAAAATTTCCGTGTGAAATCATGAAGCAACATTACTACGGATTTTTGCGATGCCCTTTTGGATTCACCAGTGATGGTGACTTTGATTCAGTTGGCAAATGTCAAAAGTGTTGAATGGTTCTACAGGCGTGTTGATTAAGATGGCAATTCTTCCGATGGGAACAAATGATGGAACAACAGAACGCGGCAGTGATGATCCTGTTATTTCAGTTGGTGGTGATAATGATATTGTCACCGTTGCTCTCGAAGACATTTACTTGTATTTTGCTCATAACTATTCTAGTTCAGTTCATGTGCCTCTGCTGCAGATAATTATCAAGACGGCTTTATAGTTTCTTCGGGAATTGATAGCGGATTACGTTTGTGTTTTTATATTTTTTTGTCAGACATGTTTCTTATTATCAGCTTGAAAAGCAGGGCAAGGCGCACACATGCTGGAGAGTTAAATTTGCGCTTAGTAGATAAATGTTCGAGTGTAAATCAAACGCGCACCGTGTTGCCCCCGGTCCCTGAATATGTGTTCTTAATATCATCGTCTGCTATCGAGCTGATACATTGAGATTCCCTTAATTAGAAAATTCGGTGACACCTTCACTCGTCTTAATTAATTATTTCCCGAGTGACATCGAAACCCTTTCCTGTCTGATGAAGTAAGCCTATAATGGCGCCGGTCAGAGAGTTCGAGCATAATAAAATGAGGGAATATCGTATTTTTTCCGTAATAATTTTTTATACTGCCACAAGATTTTCTTCTGTTTAAACATGATTAAGCGAAATATACTTCATCGGCTAAATGAACCCGAGATAATCACGTTATTTTATCTTATTTTTTGATGAGGAGTGTCGGAGACAGAAAGCTGACGGGAGATCTCGTTGACCTCATTTGGCTAAACCACTGTTCCATTCGAATCCTTTAGACCCTTGACTAATGACGTAGCGTGATCGAATCCAGCTCTTAGTGGTTTCGGTGTGGCTTTTTCAGTTATTTATTTGGTGGCTTTCTTACGCCGTTTTCAATAATATTTCAGTTATACGACGGCGGCGAAAACCGGGCAGGACCCAGCGCAGACTAACGACCATCGATGTGGCTTCAAGTCATGTACCGGTAACTGAGGAGGAGTGGTCGTTTCATCCGGGGAATACGGTTTCCTCCACCCAATTCCCCCATTGCCGATCCATCCGTCAAAAACCGCTGGGAATGACGTTCATTCCCAGCCAAATAAAAAAAAATTATCAAAACGGAAGATTATTATTTATTTCAAGATGTTGATCTTTTCCTTACTCACCCATTCATGAGCGTGGCAAAGATTCCTTTTTCCATCCAGTTCATTTGAATATTTAGTCGAAATTCTTGAAACTAGATTACTTGTGTCAACTGACTGCTACATTGATACACTGATATCAGTGATTGCATGAACATACCATACATGCACGCATAAACCTCGATAGTCAAACCGCACACTCCTGTATTCATTGAAGCTCCAGTATCCCAGAACTCGACATCTTTACTCTCAAGGGATATATGAAGACAAATTGCCCGTTGACAACGCCGGAATTCTGGGTCATTTTGACAAAAGGAAGCCATCTGTAGGTCAGTTTGATCAAAACCAGCCTGTATGTGTGGTATTTCTCTTAGTATAATCAATCACACGCAGACAGACGTTTTGCACGCAATATATCAACATTATTCCTCTCTCTTTATCCAGCTTGTTCAAGAGGTTTTTCGGCCGCCTCAAGCGGAAAAGGACCAAGATGCGTGGGTTCAGGGTCCACCAGCAGGGACATTTGCCCCCCCCCCCCCCCAAGAAAATTACACCCAAGTTAGACATAGCCACGTGATGTGAGTGTAGGCGTAGCGGTCAACGTGAAACTGAGGGGTGTGGAAGGAGGTGTTAGGGAGGGGGCGGGAGGGGGGGAGCACAACCTAATTGTATGCTTTCAAAACAAATATCCCTCAGGAAATTTTGTGTCTACACATGTATATTACCTGTCAAATCCTATGCGTGAGGGAAAGCTTATTTCATAACACGAAAGATTACACCATCAAGAATTAAGGCAGGGCAGCGACGACATTGTGATAGTTGGCAAATGGTCACGCCTATGCGGAGAAATCTAGACTGCCGTCAATTCAGGATTGATTCTAACAGTTCATTTCAACGCAAATAGTACCACCAACCTCCCTGACATTGTGTATTAAGTGTAATGGGGTAAAACAAAGCGCAGCGAGGTAATCAAACGGCTCAAAGCAATAGATGTAGATATCATGTGTAATATATGCATGTAAGCCTGAGCGTATGCTTCCGTTTCTCGTCTTCGGTTATATGACGATTAGCAGCCTATAAAATGTATATACACTGTGTCTTCTTGTGGCAGGGCATGCTGCTAAAGTACTGTCGCCACTGGAACATCATGTCGAATACGGCAGACAAGGCACGCCAACCAGCCACATTATGCTAACACCGGGGTCGAAAAGTACTGTTCCCTTTAATATCTCTAATCTCTCTAAGGGCCAAACGAGACAGGAACAAGTCCCATTTTTGAAGCCTCCTTTACGTTCCGACCCGCCATGTTATCATACAAGTAATGTTAGAAGATGTATCTAGATTCCAGAACCTCTGCTAAATTTATAGTAAGACAAAAATTAATGTAACAACACGTCACTGTTTCCAATGATAAAGTGCTAAGCCTAGTTTGCGCACTGCAGAACGATTAATAACACAGACTGCCTTTATCTTTTTGTGTTCAGTAAATATGCTATATGTTTAGGCCACCATCATTTTTAAAGATATCACGTTATTATTTGGAGCACGATTTTTTTTTTTAGATATTTTAGAATACACGTCTTTTTTTCCGGCAAGGATAACATTAAAGCATTCCAATCGTGCTGGGTTTTCGTATCACAAGATGTGGAGTAATTTTAGAGTACTATCATAGGCCCTGGATATAAAGTTGTGGCGCTGAAAGGGGTTTTCATGACTTTGCTTATGCTATGGCCAGAAGTGACTTCGTGTAAATGAGGAGCGGGGTCAATGAAAAACACCACAGCATGAAGACTAAAATCCATGTAACGCCGACAATGTGATAATTGGTGAATGGTCTCATGTTACCAGCGAAATCAGGCCTTTTGTCAATTTAAGGTTTTATTTTAAATCTTCAGGTAAATGCTTAATCAGTATCACCTGACACCACCACTAGCATAATGGCTTAAGTACATTGAGGTAACAAAGACGTTAAATGCAGTTTACTTAACGTCACTGGGATAGACTGACGGACAAAATGTAGTTCAACCCCAAGCCCAATTCAGCATTATTCTCCTGTAATACGTCAACTCAGGCGTCGAAAGCGACATTCATATGCCTGCCATCATCCAAAATGGGCGTTCTGGGTCAATAATCGCAAGACCAGTTTTCAAAGACGACAAATAACACACAGTACCAAAAAAAACCTCTGAAAATACAAGCCATATAAAAATCAGGATGGATTCCTGCACAGAGTAACAGTCAACAGTGTTCATTGATGACCAAAAGACCTAATGAATGTTCACGAATAAAAGCAGTTTCCGAATGGTGTACCATTTTAGTATACATGGTGTTGATAATTAAGTTGGTGTCTCAGTTGCGCTTTGATTGCAACTGAACATATAGTAGCAGATTATGAAAAGAGGAACCAATTTATGCCAGATTATAAAAGGAGGAAGTTACAAAAGACTCAAGGTCTTGGGCTGGAATTGCTATGGTTGGTTGGTTGGTAGATAGGTAGGTGGGTAGGTATGGATGCAAGCATACAAGCATACATGCATGCTTGGGTGCTTTGTCGTACTCAACAATCGTTCAGCCATATGCTGACGAGCAGCCCTTAAGATGTATATAGTCTGTGTTTTCTTCTATGTTAGGGCGAGTCCAAAGTTCTGCTGCCACTGGAACATCATGCCGAAGACACGAGACGTGACACCCCATCCACTCACATTATGACACGGGGCCGACCAGTCGTTTCCTTGCTCTACCTTCTCAGGACTGAGAGCCAAGGTAGCGACAAGCACCAATTTTAAAGTCCCAGGACCCAGGATTGATCGCCAGTCTCAAGGCGCACGCTCTAGCCACTAGGCCACAAAGGCAGTCACCTTTCTTCTAACATACGCAGATAAGGCACCCAACGATTGGCATTTGCGTGCATCTGCAAGTCTTGCTGTTAATCCCGAGCAGATAGAATGTCCTTTTACATCACTTACCACACAGGCCATTTGCTCAAATGACTTAAGACTAATGTAAAAAAACAAAGTAGACCGATCTGAATATCGTCGTTGGTGATGTGATTGAATATAACGAAACACGTCAATACATCAAATCTGTGCATGTTTGCCAACGGTCAGGGCCCCGGCTTCAAACTGTTTCCACGACAGCTCAATCAACACAAAGGACACTAGCGAATGACCGTGTTTACTCCATGGATCAATAACAGCATACTTACAAGTGTATGTGGCTGTCAGATATTTTTCTGGGTACCCCTAAGATATTATTACAAAACAAACTCCAACTCGCAGATACAACATGTTCTCATTCAAATCCGTGGTTAAAGTGGTTAAAAACTGCCATTTTTTTCGCGTGACAACGCCATCAGTAACACTGGTGTTTTTTACCCTGTGTTTTTTTTAAATTGTTCTCGGAATTGCTGGTGGCAAGCTGAATTTCACTCTTGTGATCGAGGGGTCTCTGTACGTTTATTTCCGGACAAGATTACATATCGAAAGGATAGCCTGCCGTGATGTGGTGAGGAGAAACCCCTCAGCATGCCTACACAAGTGGCTAGATGAATATACTATATAGTGTACAACACTTGTGTCCTCCACTCTATCTCATCAGGCTCGAATCTGAGCGACAAGTCATGGCTTTGATCCAGTTTCCAGCGTGGATGTCTTGAAACCAAAAACTTTTCACTTCATGAAAATGACAGTATCAAATGAAGTTCCAGCAAAACTGACCACCGTGATAGAAGAGAAAAGAAATTGAGCATGGCGTTAAGCAACAATGAAATATGCAAGTTGAAGTCGTCTTTATCAAACTAAGCGTTTGCTAAAACTACCGTTTCAAAGCTTTACTTAATAGCAGAATTAAACGTATTCTAATATTTAAATCCTAAGGCGACTTTGATGTACCACATCGGTATTACTGGGAAGCGGCGAGATTGGAACGAATGTCTGAGAATCAGCGAACAACGCAAGTTCAGTCACTATTGGAAGCTCTCCAGAATGTCGCGTAGTAGATTTAATCTCAAGTGAATCTCGACTAAATCTCGCAGTGTCATACACTGTTTCCGGTTTACAGCAAATTTATAAGAGAGAGCGCTGACCGCATTAAGCTGGTGACATTTGCCATATAGTCGTCATCAAAATTGACTTTAGTTCATGACTTAATTAATTGCATTCTAATATTTGAATTCCAAGAGGGTCTTGATGCACAATATCAATGTTGCTGGGTGCCGAGAAGCAACCGATATCGCAAGATTCATTGTCGTAGGAGTGTCGTCGGAATCTCGAAGGAATATCGTGTTGTCAGTTTCAGCTGAATCTCGACTAATTGTCGCAAACTGATTCTGACCAAAATTCGTTTAGTGCCACTTAACGCATAAAGCTCTACTCATCAATATGTTCAATATCCATATTATTGCATAGAAATTCTGTTCGAAATACACCCAAGTCATGATGTTAAGCCCGTATATCAGCGGTCAACCAAAATCATAAACACTCGCAATACGTTCAACACAGACTATATCAAAGAATCAAGAAAATATGTAACACAAAACATTCTGACAGATCCGTTCAAACAGATGCAGTCTACTGTAAAATGAAGAGAAGTCGTACAAGTACTTTAAATGCTGAAAGAGCTTTTAAGAAATAGGCTTCCAATCACCATTTACCCGCCAACAACATGTGTGCGAAATTTCGCCTACCATTTCAAAGGTGACAAGGGCGACTGAATTCAGATTAAGTGCGAAAAACAAAGAAACAACAATCACTTGACCCCGTTTCATCGTTATGTTTCTGATAAATATATGTTTTGCTCAACAAAAGGGAAACATTTCCAAGATTTACATCTCTTTTTTTTTGTTTGCTGCGACATTAAATCAATACATTGCCCTCGAGTTTGAACAATAGTCCGCGTCAGTTCGTCCGGTCACAGATGTTGAGTCTAATTGGTTATAAAGATTGAAATTGATTTTAAGTTTGTGCATTTGCCTATAGAGTTTTATCAACATTTGTGTAGTAATTGACATCTATACTGACATTTTGAAATTACCTCAACAGTATCATTGTGTGTGTTATACTGAAACAAAAAAAAGTTATTCAAAGTCTTATGACTTGCATGTAAAACTCAGGTCATACTATTTTTAAAAATCGTGCTTTCTGGAAGCACGGGTATAAAGTGTGTAAATGTTACACAAATGGTGACAAACTCAACTGCTTACATAATACGAATCGTTTCAGTGTGTATAGTCAGTAAAATGGTACGCTTTTTAAATACTAGTAGTAACGCAGGTATCGAAGGTAGGCATGTCATCATATCCATTCTGGAAATACATCTAACCCGATGTTATTGTTACCGCTGCAGTTTCGGGTGTTCCGCGGAATACTGAATGTCTGAAAATCAACGCAAAATGGCTGAGTTTTCATTCCGTTTAGATTTCTTTGTTTGGTGTATGTATACCCATAATTAGGCAAGTACATGGATTAAATTGCGTAACACTTTAAGATGTCTTGTAAATTTATTAGTAAAACATGTCCTTGATGCTTAATTACATGAATTATGCTTTCAGCATTCCTCTATACAACTCTGTATTTTTCTGTAAATTAATCAGTACGTGCACTTACAACTTTCAGAATACAACGACAGTACTGTTCTCCTTCACCCATAGGCTAGCCAGACAGTTCTTTGTCCAACGTTCGGAATAACGCAAGAGTTAGGCAACAAAAATGATATTGTAGCAGTTTTTGAATTTTTGCAAATTAATGATACGATATCCAAACAAATTGTCATCAAACTCCTTGGTAGCACAAACGTCTGAAGAGGGTAGACACGCAAAAAATTACATACATTTTAATGTCGCTTTGAACAACTCATCGGAACAAATAAACATGAGGCCAACACTCGCGCGAGAAGACACAACCTGACGTTTTTCTGTAGTCATTCAGAACAGAGATAAATTCCTAACCACAACATAGCTATGCATATCCAAAAGGCCCAAGCAAAAATGAACAAGCCCCCAAAATTGTTCAGTCACTACAAAAATTAAACTCGGGTTAGATAGATAAACCGGCGGTTAGAAATAAATGTCGATTTATAACATGAATCTAACAGCCACTGATTGGCTCATTATATCGGAGTCTTTCATATCTCCGAAATAGTTTCACTAGTGGAAACCTCGCGTGTGTGAGATTGATGCCGAAAATTGTGAACAAGCACATCTGCCAATGGCTGATGCAAGGTCATAAAGTGCGAGATAAATATCGAGTTTATTTATATATATTTTAGGTAATGACTGAAAACGCCTATTGGTACGCCTGTTTTACGGGATCATACATCTTTAATCATTTTATTGCTCTTCTTCCTTGTTTTAATGGGGTATTTCGTTCTACGTATTGCGTTAACTGTATAGAAGAAAAAGGACACAGAATCATCGCTGATCGGTTCACAGTGGGGATAGGATTACGTTACATAATTTGCAACGCTTCAATAATCGTACCCAACCTACAGTTCAGCTGAGCCTAGTCCCAGCCTGGACCTGTCTGTCTTTCAGAAGAGTCAATCGGCAACAATTCTCAATTCCTTTATTTTGCAGCTGTTTAATTCTTTAATTGGTTGCTCAGTTCTGTTTGTGTTCACTTTACACACTTTATTACTTAGCAATGGTCTTGATGGATTCTGGCGGTTTTTCCCCAGCTAGCTTATTCTTTTTTTTTTGAGGGGGGGGGGGCATAAGAAAAGAATTCCGTGATGAGATACTGTTCAATTACTGGTTGTTTCTCCTTATTTCTTTTACTGTAGTAAAGCTGTGTAGCAGAAAAAAGCTACTAATAAATACACATTGCTAAGAAACAAAAGATGTCGTGCCACATAAGAAAACCGCTGACAAAAAACACCCTCATTAAGCATTTAGTCCTTGTACACGTGTATCGGGAGGTTTTCGGGATTTTTATGACAGCGCCTTGACTGCCTATATCATTTAGAATTCTCTTCAAATGATTAACGAGGACAGCCCATAATGGACTTTTCTGAGTGCAGATCCGGGGGAAGACCTTACAGACAATGGCGAGTCGCCTGACTGCCTTATTTTAAAATGTCTCTATCTAGTCCAGTTCAATCACATGGATCGCACATCTCAAATTGTTACTGAGATTGGGTGGCCAGACAGAAAACAGATTATGTCGTCGCCGGTACGCACATCCAATGTTCCCTCTTCAACACAGATATATTTCAATTTACTCTCAACCATCCTATACTCAGCTTCCCATCGAGTACCTAAGAGAAGAACTAGAATGTTTGTAGACACAAAAGCTCAGTTTTTGCTTTGAGGAGAAATGGAGCTTTGACGGAAGGTGAAAGCGTCTTCAAAACGGCAATTGTTTGTCTTATTGCTTGATAAAGCCTGGGTGCCTGTGTTGTCAGTAATCAAGACACGACACGACATGTGGTAAAAGGAGACGGGTAATTTGGCATCCTTGGCGACCATAGGCAGGGTTCAACACGAGGACAGATGTTTCTCCTAGACTTTGTTCGTTTGTCTACAGAGAATTTATTTGGAGTAAACATCTCATTTAGTAATCATAATCTCAAGTTTTATTCTTATTTACCGTTTCTCACTTGCGTGGTGGCTTTTTAATAGTTTTGTGTGTAGAGGAAATATGATAACCTGTGGTTTAAACGACATAAGCTGGATGTTGCTTGTGGTGTTCGGACATCTTCGATATCCAATGATCGATTTTAGAGATTCCAAACCGGTAACATGTATGGGAATAATAAATATTTCAAACTAAAAATTTCAATAAATCTCTAGTAATCATCACCCGGCAGGCCATTTAAATGAGTTTTGGGAGAATATTTCTGTAATTGTAATTACAATTTTAGCAATTTCTGTAATTGTAATTACAATTTTAACAATGTATTATACCTCATACTAGCAATATTTATTCCACTGACGCCACAGAAATTGCTTTGAGCCTAAACAGAAACAGAATCAAATACTCAAAATCTAGTAATTAAGCAAATGTGGCAAAAGTGTTGAATGCTTCTAAAAGCGTTTTAATACGGATGGCAATGCTTGATGGTGGTAATAATGGAATGCATTGCGGTAACGTTGCTTCAGCTGCTACTGATGATGAATAAGACGACATTGTTGTCATCAGTGACATTTATTGTGCCCATAAATGTTTTATTTTAGTTCCTGTGCCTCTGCCTCTGATAATTATCTAGGCGTTTTATAGTTCCTTTGGGAATGAACAATGGATTACGTTTGTAATGTCATGCTGACATATTTTCAGACCAATGTCTCATTATCAGCTTGGAAAAATAGGACAAAGTTTATACATGCAGAAAAGTTAAATCAGCGCTTAATAGATGAATGCCTGAGTGTAAATCCAAAACGCCCCCTGACAGTGTGTGCTCACTATTATCGTCTGCTATCGAGTTGACTCATTGAGATTGCTTTAATTAGAAAATTAGGTGACTTACTCGCCCGCCTTAATTAATTATTTCCCAAGATACATAGAAAAAGACATCCTGCTGGATAAAGTAAGCCTACACTGGCGCTGGTCAGAAGGTTCGAACATAGTGTAATGAGGAAATATAGTACTTCACTTTTTCCTCTAATTTTCTTGTGATTCTACCAGATGTTGATAATGCCTAAACATGATTAACTGAAATTCTTCGTCACCTACATTAACCCGTTATTTCATTATTTGTGATATTTTCTGCCTTGCAGTGGGTCGGAGACAGGAATTTGAAGGGAGCACTCGTTGACTCAGTTTCGATAAACCACTGTACCATTCGAAGCCTGCAGATCCTTGACTAATGAGGTCTCGTGTTCGAACCCTCATTTGAGCGGTTTCGATGTAGCTTTATGTCATGACGTTTGTTAGGTATCGGTATCTGAGGAAGGGCAATCCGGTTTCCGTCATCCATTTCCTTCATTGCCGTTGTATCAGTCAAAAACCTCTGGTGACGGCTTTCTCTCCCAACCAAACAAATAAACTCATTAAAACTGAAAATATTATTATTTCATTTAGATGATTTCATTCGGCTAGGCCGCTGGTTTTAACTGACTGATACATCATTAAAATCATTACAGTGATGGTTTGATTAGATCTTACATGTACATATCAATCCTAATATTCAAACTACACAATTCTGCATTAAAGAAAGTAATACTGTGTTGGGGTATACACTCGAGTATCCCAAAACTCGACTTCTTTACTCTCAAGCGATATGTGAAGACAAATTTCCCGTTTACAGCGCCGGAACTCTGGTTCACATTGACAAATGGAACTCATCTGGATTTCAGTTTGATCAGAACCATCCAGTATGTGTGGTATTTCTCTTAGCATAATTAATCACATGCAGACAGATGCACGCAATACATCAACATTATTCCCCGCTCTGACTTCTTTTTCTTTATCTAGTGTTTCCTCATGGTCTGTTCGACGCCTCCACAGGATCTTTGTTGATACAAAGGAGCCAAACCCTTGGGAATGATGTTTCACTGTGTGAGGGAAGGTGTATAGCTGAGATCAACACTTGGTAGGAATCTATGACAAAGTGAGGCGAAAGTGTGAGGAGATGAGGTGTGGGGGAAGCAATTTGTGTATCTTTAGTTTTTGGTCACCTAAAACTGTTCCGAACAAGACTGTATCTCCGCTACTTTGACTATATCAGCGGTGCAAGGAGAGACTATGTCCACAGCAATATCGCCTCTTAGATGCTACCGTCATTCACTTTGGTTCAAAGAAAAAAACTATGTCGTGACCAGGTGCTTTTTTATTATTGTTTGTTTCTCCTTATGGCCCTTGCCGTCCGCCGTAAAACCCTGTGTAGCAGAAAGAGCTACCTGATAGGTACGGATTCCTACACAAATAAAAGCTGTCCTGCTACGTAAGAAAGACAGTGGCAAAAAACACACTGTTTAATCATTTAGTGCTTGTACATATATACCAGTCCGTTTTCGTGGTTTTTATGACAGCGCCTTGACTGCCTGTATCATTTAGAATTCTCTTCAAATGATTAACGAGGAGAGCCCATAATGGACTGTCCCGAGCGCAGTCCGGGAGGAAGATCTGAGAGACATTGATGAGTCGTCTCACTGACTTATTTTATAATATCTATCTCGTTCACTTCAATCACAGCTTCATCGACCGCACAGCTGAAAATTGTTATGGAGGTTGGACGGCCAGCCAAAAAACAGATTACGTCGTCGCCGGTACGCACATTCAATGTTCCCTTTTCAACACAGATGTATTTCAATTTGCTCAAACCCATCCCTTACCAGGCAGGCGGCTTACTAAGCTTTCAGTGGAGTACGTAAGAGAAGAACTAGAATGTTTGTGGAAATAATTGCTCAACATTTGCTTTGAAGAGAAAGGGAGCTTTGACGGATCAAAGATACGGATGATAACATTATATGGTTTCGTTGAAGGTGAAAGCATCTTCAAAACGGTCGTCGTTTGTCTCTTTGTTAGCCAAAGTCGTTTTGGTGCCCGTGTTTTCAGTAATTAAGACACGACACGACATCTGGTAACAGGAGACGACTAACTGGACATCCTTGGCGACCACAAGCAGGGTTCAACAGGATGACAGATATTTCTTCTAGACCTACAATGGTATTGTTACAATAGACTGAATATCCTTCATCCGGTTACCCACGTACCAATAGACCGTTATTATTTTCTGTGAATAAACGAACCTGAGGACTGCGCTGTTACAGAATTGAGAGAGTGGATGTAATTTTACCCAAGAGAATTGGTTTGGAGTAATTATCTGTTTCAGTAATCACAAGCTCAAGTTTTATTTTTATTTTACTGTTTTGTTTTATTGTTGTTTCACGTCTAACCCTAGAATGTCTCCTTTGCGTGATGGCTCTTTAATAACTTTGTGAGTAGAGAAAATAGGACAGCCTTGGGTAAACAACATAGGTTGGGATGTTGCTTGTGGTATTTGGACACCTTCGATGTCCAATGCTCGATTTTGTCGGTTAAATACAGGTAATACATATGGGAATGATAAACTTTTCATAATGAAAATTTCACCAACTGTACAATAATCATCTCCAGGTAGACCATTTAGATGAGTTTTGGTGAATATTTCTGTGATTCATTTTACAAAAAAAAAGTTTCATCAAAATTACAGTTTTAATGATGCATTATACCTCAAATTAGTAATATTTATTCCAATGACGCTACTGAAACTGCTTTAAACCTAAACATAAACAGAATCAAATACTCAGATTTTAGTAATTAAGAAAAGATGAAAACGAAAATTTCCCTGTGAAATCATGAAACAACATTACTTCTGATTTTCACAATGACCTGTTGGATTCACTGGCGATGGTGATTTTAATTCTGTTGATAATGTCAGAAACGTTGAATGGTTCTAAAACCGTTCTCTTTGAAATGACAATGCTTCTGATGGCAGTAATTACAGTAATGATGATCCTGTTACTTCAGCTGGAACTGATGATGACATTGGTGACATTGCGGCTGTGGATCAAATTTATCTTGCCTACACCTGTTATAGCTTAGTTCATGTGCCTTTGCTGATAATTATCTTGATAATTATCAAGACGGATTTATAGTTCCTTTTGGGAACAAATAGTGGATTACGATTGTGTTTTATCCTCACATATTTTCAGACCAATTTCGCAGTATCAGCTTGAAAAAGCAGGGCAAAATGTACACGTGCAAAAGCGTTAATTTAGCGCTTATTAGATGAATGTTGTCCCCGCTCCCTGAAAATGAGTGCCCAGTATTATCGCATGCTATGGGGCTGACACACTGAGATTGCTTTAATTAAAAAATTGGGTGACTTGTTCACTCGTCTTAACTAATGATATCCCAAGTTAACTGAAATCCTCTGTATAGTTGGATGAAGTAAGCCTACAGTGGCGCCGATCAGAGGGTTTGCACATAATAAAATGAGAGAATATCGTATTTTTTCTCATTATATTTTCTACTGCCACTAGATTTTGCTTCTGTTTAACCATGATTAAGCGATATATACTTCGTCGGATAAATGAACACGAGATGATCACGTTATTTTATTTTTTGTGATGGGGAGGATGAGACACAAAAAGCTGACGAGAGCTCGTGTTCACTCCATTTGGCTAAACCACTGTACCATTCGAATCCTTCAATCTCTTGATTAATGATGTCGCCTGATCGAATCCATCTCTTGGTAGTTTCGCTGTGGCTTTGTTATTTACTGATTGTGTTTTTTTACGCCGTATTCAATAACATTTCACTTACACGACAGCGGCGAGCACTATAGTGGGGTAAAACCGGACAGGGCCCTGCGCAAACCCACGACCATCGATGTGGCTTTAACTCAGGAGGTTTGTCATGTACCGGTAACTGAGTTGAGGAGTGGTCGTTTCATCCGGGCAATACGTTTTCCCCCACCCAATTCCCCCATCGACGTCCCATCAGTCAACAACCTCTGAGAAGGACGTTCATTCCCAATCAAATAAAAAACAATTTATCAAAACTGAAGAGATAACTATTTCAAGAAGTTTATCTTTTTATTCTTCACATGTTCGCGGCAAAAATTCCTTCTTCCGTCCAGTTCAATTCAATACTTTGTCGAAATTCTTTAAGGTAGACTACTTGTGTTAACTTACGGCTACATCGATAAACTGATAACTGTGAGTGCTTGAACATGCCATACACGCACGTATAAATCCTAATAGTCAAACTACACACTTGTGTATTCAGTGAAGCTCCAGTATCCCAGAACTCGAATTCTATACTCTCAAGCGATATATGAAGAGAAATTGTCCTTTGACAACGCCGGAATTTCTGGGTCACCTTGACAAAAGGAAGCCATCTGGAGGTCAGTTTGATCAGAACCAGCAAGCACGTGTGGTATTTTTCTCATTATAATAATCACGCACCTACAGACGTTTTGCACGCAATACATCAACATTATTCCTCACTCTTTCTAGACCGCCTCTAGAGGAGGCTGGTCCACCAGCAGGGACGTTGATACACTACAGTTAGGTAAAACAAAGAGCAGTAGGGTAATCAAATGGCGCAAAGCAATAGATGCAGATACCATGTGTCAAATATGTATGTAAGCATGAGTGTATGCAAGGGTTCAGTGTCGTACTCAACAATTCCTCAGTTGTATGACGACGACGAGTCCATAAAATGTATATGCACTGTGTCTTCTTGTAGCAGGGCAAGTTAATGCTGCCAAAGCACTACCGCCATTGGAATATCGTGTCGAATACAGCAGACAAGGTACTCCAGCCTGTCACATTATGCTGACACCTTGGCCGACCTGTCCAGTTTCCGGTTTTAAATCTCTGTAATCTCTTAGTGCAAAAGGGGCAGCAACAAGTACCATTTTTAAAGGATTCTTTATGATCCCACCCGCCATGTTATCACAGAATTAATGTATAAAGATGTATTTAGGTTTAGATTTCGAACCTATGCTCAATTTATCTCAAGACGTGACTTCTTGTAACCAGATATGTCACAGCTTCGAGGGATGAACTGTTAAGCCTAGTTTTCACACTGTAGAAAGATTAATAACATTGACTGCTTTTATGTTCTCGTGTTCAGCACATATGCTTCATTTTTTAGATCACCCTCATTTCTAAAGATATCATTTTTTTTTAGATATATTAGAACACACAGTTATTACCAGGCAGTTATAGCAGTGAATCAAATAGTGTCGGGCGCTGGTGTCTAATGAAGTGGAATAATTTTAGACTACTATTATAGGCCCTGGATTTAAAGTTCTGACGATGAAGCGGGGGGGGGGGGTTCATGACTGCTTATACTATGACCAGCAGTTACTTAATGTGAAGGAGGTTGTGGGATGAGCATTAAACACAACAGCGTGGAAACTAAAATCCATGTAACGACGACAATATGATCACTGGCGAATGGTCTCATGTTACCGGCGAAATCATTGTCATTTTACCTCAGAAGGAATTTTACTCTAAGTTTTCAGGTAGGAGTTTAAATAGTATCATGTTACGTTACTCCTGGAGCTATGGCTTAGGCAGTCTTACGTAATAAAATAAGGAGATGTTAAATGCAGTTTGGGACACGTCACTGGTCTACACTGGCAGCCAGAAGGTTGTTAATCCCCCAGCAGACTTCAGCATTATTCTCCTGCAGTGCATGAGTACAAGATTGTAAAAGCAGGAATGTGCAAAGACTAAACTTCTTGGGCTCGAATTACTTTAGACTGGAAAGCTTTCCTTACGTTTACGCATATATGTGTGTATATATAATTGTGAATTACATAGTACTCAACGATTTTCACACATTCCTCGTGACAGGCCCACTCCGTGCCAACAAAGTGCTGCCGCCATTGGAACATTATGCCTTAGACACCAGGCATGACACCCCATCCAGTCACGTTATACTCAAAATGGACCGATCCGACCTGTTTCCTTGGTCTGTAACACTCTCAGCGCTGATCGCCAAGCAAGGCAGCAAAAGGTACCATTTTAAAAGTTTTAGTGAGATCCGGCCTGCGATTGATCCCGAATCTCTTTAACACGAGGTGGACGCTCCAAGTACTCGGTCACCTAGGTGGTCACCTTTCTTAAAACATACGCAGAAAAGGTATCCAGTGATTCTGGCAAGATAAAATATACGTGATGAGAGCAATCAGAGAGAAGATGCCCTTTATACTTGACTTACCAGACAGACTCTTTGTACAAATGACGCACATTAAAACCAAAGGTCAAAGTAGACCGATATGAATAGCGTTGTTGGCTGTTTGATTGAATATGCACATCGATTCATCAACTTTGCGCATGCTTGCGAACGGCCAGGACCCCGGCTTAAAGCTGTTCTCACGACAGCTTAATCAACACGAATGATGCTAAAGAATAACCGTGATTACTTCACGGGTTTGTAATAGCACACTTACAAGTGTGTGTCCCTGTCACATATTTTTCTGGGTAAATAGAAGATAGTGTTACAAAACAAACGCCATCCGTCTTACGATACTCACACCGACAGGTGGCCAGCTCTCAGCTACAACATGTTTTCGTTCAGATGAGTGGTTAAAGTGGGTTACGTAAACGGCACGTTTTTTTCTCAGGCAGCAATGCCATCAATGACTATATTGCTGTTTTACCTTGTTTATTACCTAATTGTTGTACGGCCGCAAGCTGTAATTGTGATCAAGGTGTCTGTATATGTTTATTTCCGGATGAGATGGCTTCTCGACAAGTTCGTTTCCCCAGACATGGAGAGGAAAAACCCCTCAGAATTCTTACACAAGTGACAAGATGAGTATATTCGGTGTACAACGCTTGAGTCAACTGCTCGATCTCCACAGACCAGGATCGCAGTGACAAGCTAAGGTTATGATCTCATTTCCAACGTGTATGTTTTGAAAACGAAAACTTTTTAGCTCAAGGAATGGACAACATCAAATGATTTCCCCCATAGTTCAGATGAAAAATTGCTGAACATGGCGCTAAGCAACAATGAGATAAATAAATAAATAAATAAATTGAAGTCTTCGTTTTTAAACACAATATTCACAATCTTTGTGAGAAGTGCCGTTACTTTATAAAGCTTCACTTGAAAGCGGAATTAAACGACATGTCGGTAGTACTAGGTGTACTAGATTCAGTCACCAACGGGATCTCACAGAATGTCCCGTTTTGATCTCCAGGGAACCTCGACTAATTCTGAAGTGACGTTTAAATACTGCCTTTTTTGATCGTGTGGCAAATGTATAGAAGAAAGCATGGGCGCATCAGACTTCGATGTTAAAACGGGTAAATTCACTATGATGTCAAGAAAAGATAACATAATATAAAGTCTTCCTAATCCTCAAACACAAAATTTACGAATTTCTAAAATAAGATCCTGTCACTTTTTGAAACTTGTTTTAAACACAATTAGTTGCATTCTAATATTTGAATTCCAAGGTGGATTTGAACCTCAAGGTTCATTGCCGCCGGAGTGTCATTGGAATCTCGAAGGAATGTCGCGTTGTCAATTTCAACTGAATCTCGACTAATTCTCATAAACTGATTCCGGTTTAGAGCAAATATGTGGGAGAGAGCTTGGTCACATCAGGGTAGAAAAATCAGTTATGCTTCCTACCAAAATCACTTTTATTGCCACTTAATACATAAAGCTCTACACATCGATATGTTGAATATCCATATTATTGCATCGAAATTCTGTTGCAAATACGTTCAAGTCATAATGTTAGGCCCGTGTACCAGCGGTCAACCAAAACGGTAAATAATCGCAATACGTTCAACACAAACCCCATAGAATTAAGAAAGTATGAAAAGGCAAAATATTAAGACGGATCGATGCAAAGGAAAGCCGTCGTCAGTAAAATAAAAGGAAACAGTCATAAATCGCACATGGACTTTAGACATTGAAACAGTTTTTATGAGGCAGGTTTCAGCATTTACCCGTTAACCAAATAGGTGCGCAAAAATCTGCTTACCACTTCAAGAGGACAAGACCGACTGAATTCCGATTAAATACGAAGAGAATCAATCTCTTGACCCCTTTACATTGATATGTTTCTTATAACTATATGTTTTGTTCAACGAAAAGAGAACACTTCCAAGATATATATCTCATATCCATTTGCTGCGATGTTAAATCAATACATTGGCCTTGAGTTTGAACAATAGTCCGCTGCTGTGCTTATACAGTCCCGTCACAGATGGCTGGGTTTAATTGTCATATAAAGACTTCAATTGATTTCAAGCGCGTGTCTTTGTCTATAGCTTATCGACGCCACTGTAGTGATTGACATACATAATTACATTTTGCGCTTACCACAACAGTGTTCCTATGTGTATTAATGAAACGGAAACAGCTACCTGGCCTCCTACCTTCTCAAGGACGTATAGTCACAAAATGGCGCTCATTTTATCTATAAATAGAAAATCATCTGTCCATAGGCATATTAAAAAATCCATTCTGGGAGTCATCATACCCCGATGTTATTCCAGCACAGATATACAGGTTTGTACAGAATACTGAATGTTTGAAACCCCAACGGGAAATAGTGAAGTTTTCAATCCTTTGAAAAGGTTACGGTAGGTGTGTATACGCCTATAATCAAGCAGGTGCAATAAACTGAACTGCGTAACAATTCGTGCTGTCTTGTAAATTCAGAAATAAAACATATTTTGGATACTCCATTACATGGATTATGGTCTGCATCATTGATCAGTAAGGCTGTAATTTTTGATGGTAAAAAACTGTCCGGATTTACAACTTTAAGAGTACAACTGCACCCATATGCTAGCCAAAGAGTCGCCGACACAAAGCTAGAAATTGGGCATGAGTCAGGCAATAGAAACGTTGTATTTTTTGTGTTGTTCGGGAATCATTAACGCAGGTTCCAGACAATATGTCATCAAACCCTTTCGGGTGCCACAAAAACTTGATTGGGATAGACACGCAAAAATTACATACACTTAATGTCTCTTTGAAAAACCGCTCGTGCACTCACTGGAACAAATAATCATAACGCCAAGACCCAAGCGTGAGAATTATTAGGTGTTCTTCTGCATTCACATGCAAGAGATAAGTTTTAGATATTTTGACCTTGCATGAGTTCCGACGGAAGCTAAGCTTAGACATGCAAATGAGTGAATTTTTTGGCTATGCCCATACCGATCATTTTTTAAGCAACCGAAAAGAGACTAACTAAAGTTTTTTTGTTATCATTCCGAACACAGATAAGTTCCAGATCATGAGATAGAGATGCATGTCCAGAAGAGAAGAAGAAAAATAGAAACAAAAATGTAAGCCCGAAAATTGTCCAGTCATTACAGAAATTAAACTCGTGATACATTAGCCGCTTTTTGAAATAAATCCTAATTTGTAAGATGAATCTAAGAGATTGGCTGATTATGTGGGAGCCTGTGATATCTACATGTCGAGATTCGAAATAGTTCCACCAATCGAAATCGCTCATGTGGCTCATAGATGCTGGTGATCGTGAATAAACACCTCTGCCATTGGCTGATGCAGTGTCACACGGTGCGAAATAAATGCCAAGTTTTCTATATGTTAATCTTTGGGGAAGGGCTTTGCGCCTATTTTTGCGGCTTTGTACATTTTTCAATAATCTCTTTCATTTCATTGTTATTGTCCTTTGTTCTTGATGAGGTATTTCCCCAAATATATTGCTAAATGTGCTTATTTCTAAATCTTTACGGCGATGAACATTGACCTGTAATGAACAACTTATAAAAGTGTTTTATCCTTGATGATGCCTGCCAAAAAAATGCGGGGAACTTAACGTCATCAGAAGACATCCAAGACCGAAGTCCAAGAAAACATCCACTCATTCTTCTAATTTTGTGGACGCCATTTTGTCTAATGCACGGGTATTTCTAACAGTTTCTCTTTTATCACAGAATTAGACCATTCAGTGAGCAGCACATCCACAAAAACTGGGGGAGAAATGCAACTCTATGCATGGAGAAACGTTACTAATATATTTAACTAAAAAGTAGAAAAGTATTAGTCCCAACGCATAACTAAACCTCAAGACACAACTTTCCGGTAACATAATGAGATGCACACATCATTTCTCATGTAATTCTGCTTAAGACAGGCTGCTCAAACTAAGTACGTCTCTACCATTCATTAAGCACCGAACACATGCAATAAGTCAAACTGAGAAAAGGCCAGACTTCACCTAAGTGTAATGGTTTGTCGACTGTACGATAGTTGCCCTGTGTTGGTTTCATTCTCCATGTTGCAGTATTTGATATCCCATCGATATCTTAAGGAGTATTGATCTGATCCATGTGGCTTTGAAGCGTTGTCATATGTTCTATCTTGACAGCCAATCTTACCAACATAACCGATAATATCTTGTCGGATAACAGTTTGGGACGTTTGTTCAAACAGAGTTCGGGTTTTTATCATCTTTCTCGGTATGTGTCGTAGGCGTCACATCTTGAAAGGCAATCAGGAGGGCGCGTTCGATATTATCTAGTGGGAATAGGCATTTGTGGCGATTTTTTCAAATGCAGTTAGCTTAGCGCTTTTGTAAGCACATGTTGCAAAATGTCAATTTTTGACGGTCGATCGAAACATCCTGCTGTACATTAGGCTTCAAATTGCCAGCGGTGTCTTAGTTCTATGCATAACCCTCCACTTGTCACCTCTAAACGTAGTGTACTAACAAGAAGACACGCTTTAACAGATGCGTTAGTGTTTTCATTGAAAAAATATAGCGTTGAAGTAGGTCAAGGGAAGGGTATTCCAATACCAAGCATCTTGCTTTGCAAAAAGGCGAGCAATTCGATGTATGATTACTTTAAAACCCTTAACATCACCTAATTTTGTTCGCTGACATTTTGGTGATTATTGTGGTTTGGAAAGTCGTTTGGAGTAGAGAGCTGTACAATTAAAGGTTCAGGAGTGTTTAAACGCCTATGATAATCGTGTGCAGGTGACAAATGAATTATCGGCAATTGACTACCTTTGTATGAAGTCTGTAGATGTAAGAATGGTCCCACACAAACGGTAATGGTTGCTCACTTGTTAGTGGTGAGCGTAATCATACATTACACACAACAGTTATACATTTAAATGAAAACCAAAGACAAGTGAACTTTACAGTCCTAACGTTAATTTGTACAGGCCTTAATTTACTGTTGGCTTTTGGATTGTAGATACACAGCTTTGTGCTTGAGACATGCAGAAGTAAGGATGTTTCCTGACAAGTTTCTTGAAACACACGAAACAGTAGGCGTCGAAACCGGTATATGTATACCAGATGTCACCCAAAATAAAGATTCCGTGTCAATAATCGCGAGAACAGTTTCCAAAACGACAAATAGCACCAAGGAATTAAGAAAGTGTATAAGTATATAAAACACAAAATTAAGACTTCCATGCACACAGAAACACTCAACCGTGTTCATTGATGACCAACAGACATATTGAATGTCCTAGGCTGATGAATAAAACTCTTTCATTCTTAAATACGGCCAAACAATCAAGCACTGTGGTTTATTACTCCGATCCTGGATAGCAGACTCTGTAAAACATAACAGAACATCAAAAAGTATACTTGAATGTACTTTTACATAGCAATAATGACCTATTTCAGCGTTTTGATCTAGAGCTCTCCTGTGTACCGAGGTAGGTTTTGTCGCCTAGCTGCTTGATCAGCGTCTTTCCCCTATGGAAACATTCTTCTTGTTTCCCGTAATTTGCACACTGTAAGAACTCATTAATTTGCCGGGTAGTTTGTCTTTTAAAACGTTTATGTTCTTGCGTGATTTTTTAAAAATAAATTACTACTTCGTCTTTAGTCTGTGAGCGCCGCAACAACGATAGCATTTTATCGTTGGTTTGAAATGTGCGGAGATTTAGCCTGTTGTTACGATGGTGTTTTCAATTTATGTAGGTCAGTGTGACACACTATCATTTAAATTTCATGTCCTTGCATCGCGGTGAAAAGATAACATTTCGGTCGCGTAAAATATTCATTGCTTGTAAGCCCTATATATATTGGTAGGCGATTGCAAATACACCCACAGTGTCTGATCTGATGCCCCTACTTATTTTTGCTCACGCTTCATAACATTTGTGATGGTTCCACTTTTCTTTAACCCGTAGCTTTTTACTCTAATTAATCTGTTGGGAAAAGAAGAGGGTCTTGAAACAAAATTAACCCGTTGTCACGAATTGGAAGCTTTTCCGAACACTGATTTAAAATGAGGGCCAGCAGTCAACTATCTCCAATTCTCTGAAAATGACGTTGTACATTGATAGGATATTGTAGCTTTGCTGATTTAAACGGATGACCCGCTGTTATATAGCTGCTATTTTCTGGAAGTGACGAAGTACATTGATGTCATATTGTGACTTTAATTTATTTTACACAGACCAAAGTCGGGCTCGTTAAGGAAATTTTTGTGTGGCATTGACTTCGCCATATCTGTCAAAGTTTTCAGGTTGTACACGAACCAGGAATTGTTTGTAAGTTATTGTGCCGCAGTGCCTCAAAAAATGGCTGTTTCAGACCATTTTAACTGACTGATAATGATAGGAGAACATGAAAACAGAATTTACATGTCGTTCTCTTTATGTGCCGTGAACTTTGTAATTATGCTGAATCGTGAAATAATGTTGAAACCAGTTTGCCTTTAAAACATTGTGATGCTGGTTATGGTCTGATTGATGAACAGACGTCAGCTTGAATAGAAGCAGAATTCTTTCTTTATCGACAGTTTAAAATAAGTAAATGGATCACCTCTGAATAAAGTACACATTTCCTAAAATACCACTCTTAACAAATTCCAAACCTCAAATGCGACATAGATTCTGATTCGTTTTGCGATGGAGTTATGGGGCCGTGTTGCAGAGGCTGAAGCGCAGTCGCGTCACAATGAGAACGGTTGCTGTGAGTGTGATATAAATGACTAGAGCACAGAGAGCAAAGTCAGCATGACACCAGTGCCTTCGGAGCTGCTAACAGTTCGGTGTCTGATGACGCCTGGCTGAACTCGACTGTCTTCATTAATTGTCCGAAGGGGGTGACTTTGCCTTAATGGTACCCGTTCGGTCAACCTGATCATTCTATTAAGAAATGGTCCTTTTGATTATCTCCAATTACTCACGTTATCCAACCGTCAGAGTACGACAGATGAAACGAAATGCATGGAGCTAATGGCTAAGACACTTTATATAGGTAATGAAATGGGGGCTTTAGTTAGCGGCAGACGTGTTTCCGGAAGCTGGAGACATCTTTCGGGACTTTAGTCTTGTTTCAGTTTGTTGTTTGGTGGTTTGCTTATTGATGACTTTCTGAGAAACGTTTCATTGCGTTCCCGTTTAGAAACAGCTGTATGGATTGGAAGAAAAAATGAATCAATCGTGTTTTGTTGTAGTAATCTGGTATCTCACACAAATGTACGGTCTTGGTTGTTTATCCACCAGATGCCGTCTTTCACACTCCGAGGGTATAATTAAGGAGATCAAATACAGAGACTCGTTCAACTTCGGGAAAAGAAGGATATAGTAAGCGATTTATTGGACTCTGTGATATGAGTCTCATTTGTAACGAGGCATATTGTGTACGTCTTGTACCAGACCAGTGCCATCTACTATATCACATCTAACATCACTGCAGGATTTTTTACCTAATTCTGCTTATTAAAGCCATGTAGCTCGGGTGTTTGTAAAAGGTTTCTTTTTAATCAGTTACATGAACAGTTAGAATAAAATCCTAACCGAGGAAAATTGACTAGAGGCAAGAACACCGGTGCCGTGTGACTATTGGCCAACTATCACACTCTTGTTTTACATTCTATGCTGTGGTCTTTTATATTGGAGAACCCATAACATATCTTTAGCTTTATTGTTATAAAGTCATAATTATCCCGCAAATATCTGTGTGCAGATGACACCAGAAAGGAAAGTCGGGGGTGTGTAGGTATTTACAGGTTTAAGGGTAAAAATGACATCGTGCAGTGCTAAACGCCATGTATAGTGCACCTAAATGAGAGGAAAACATAAAAATGATGCGAAACTCAGAATAATGAGAGTCAAAACTTATTTGCAAATACATGGTCTTTAATACATTTTTTAAATTATATTTTCAGGGGAAAGGGGTATTTGAAAATATTTTTGTATGGTAGGTATTTGGTGCCAACTGTTGTTATTTTTCGTCGTTGTATAATACTGTTTTATATAAAGACGTGATGCATCTTTAATAAAATTATTTGAATATAAATTTGCTCTTTATATTCAAACATATGCATTTAAAATGAATTGTGATAATATTTATGAACATGTTAAATATATAAATATGACACATAATCCAGTTTGAACACATTTGTTAGCTGAAGGATAAATTTTAGTGCAAAAATATTAAATAAACATATGTTACATCCGCATTTATAACATTATTACACAAAGACCATATATAACAAAAGCTGGTCCCAAATACGGGATTGGAAGGCTGAAGTTAGCACCACTTTCGGTTTTCGTTACTCGTTATTCGAATATCGAATAACATGCTTGCACGATTTTCGTTATTCGGGTCCCAAACAATTGATTGATCGATTGAATTGACTGACAGTTACAATTGAGCTGGCACGTATTTCCTTGTGTGGATCTCAACTCTTTTACTTTTTATTATGGAAAATCGACTATCCTGGTAGCACGTTTTATGATATTAGAATGTCCAATAACGTGCTACCACCTTTTCCTTTTTTCGGGTCCCGAATAATTAATAGATTGACTGATTGATTCATTGATTGATTGATTGGCGGTTACAATGGAGTTGGCACGTGTTTCTTTCTTTGGACCCCAACTCTTTTTTGTGTTATTGTAATATCGAATATCCCGCCAACACGTGTTTTGTTATTTGGATGTCGAAAAATGTGACAGCACGTTATTTCCTTTTTGTTATTGCAATATCGACTATTCCTCTAGCACGTGTGTTGTTATTTCACGTTCGAATAACGTAAAACGTGCTAACACGATAGTCGATATTCCAGTAACAAAAAGTAAAAGAGTTGAGATCTGAATAAGGAAATACGTCCCAGCTCCATTGTAACTATCAATCAATCAATCAGCTATTCAGGGCCCGAATGACGAAAAACGAAAGTGGTGCAACGTTCAGTCTGCTCCCCAGTACCCGCGATTTTCAACTGTCTTCTCCTTAAATAAAAATCACTAAAAATATTGAAAACCACATTTGTAAGTGACTTCGCTCTCTTTAAATTGAGCTTTATGTAATGGTTATGTTTGCTCCAACTTTAAACAAACAGCAAAAATAGTGTGCTATAAAAACGCGTCTGCTACATGATTGTATGAATCATTGTGGCTGTTAAGTACTGCGCTTATGTTTTATGTGGCAAGATGCAGGACAATTCAGAGATATACAAGATCAATCCTGAGTTGTTTGCGGGAAGTGAACAGAAAACGTGATACGCTCTTTAAATATCCACCTGGTCATTATAAGAGAAATAAACATCCAGCTCTTCCGCCAAGTAATAACACTACCATATTTAATATTCCGTAGGTCCGCTGGATATTAAACATTACGACAAAAAACATCCACCTGATACGCTTGATCATAACATATCAGCAATAAATGTTTCCTTGTGGCAGTGAATCATAACAAAGCCTCAGTGAATATTCTTCCGCATCGTTTGGTTGTGAAATGTGTGCAATAAATACTCCGCTTGATGGTGACATGTAAATCTCGTGTTGGAGTTGTATTAGATTACACCTTTTCACTCCGGTACACATCCACACCCACAGTCCCATGTCTGGTATTACCAAGGCAAAGGAGTCCTTCATTCTCGAACATTCTGCTGACAAGTCTTCCGGAAATATTTTCATTGTACTTCTCTTTACACAGCTGACGGCACTTGACTTATTTCGTGTCATCCGAGGAACGACTGGTGGCATATAACGATCCCCGCTGACCGCAATGTGACTGTCCACTTTCTCTCTCCAGGAACTTGTGGGTGGTACTTGGTTCCCCCCGGGCTCTGTCCGGTTTCCTCCCACCATAATGCTTGAAGCCGTCGTATAAGTGAAATATTCTTGAGTATGGCATAAGACATCAATCAAATAAATAAATAATTTTTTTCTCTCTCTCTCTCTTTGTTATTGTCAACTGATCAGCATACATATATGTTTAAGAACTTAAATTCTATATCCTTCTTCTGCGATTTTCAGGCAGGGGATATGGACGTCTAAGGTATATGTTTATTCTATATTTTTTTGAGGAGGGAGGCTAAGTCGACATATTTTAGAGAGAAAACCTTCAATGCTGTTAGCCAGAGACAAAAAAAATTACAAAGGTAATCATATCAGGACATCATAAACGCTTACTCCCACAGGCGAGGTAATGACCAGTGACAAGACTGTGTGACGATCATACGGTGGTTATCCGAGCGTTAAGAATACGGTGAATCTTGACGATTTTCAATAATTCGACGGACAGTTCTGGGAGGAGATAATATTTTAATCAGTGTTTTTGTGTCTTGGTGCTGAGGGATGTAAGTTAGTTGATGTTATTTATGCGTTTACATGAATAGTTGGAATAGAACCCAGAGGTAAATTGAAAACAGGCCGCCAAAATCAATCGCCAAAAACAACTGTTGAAATATATATATATATATATGTATATATATATATATAGCTTTAAAATGATGCTTGTTTCTGTATTGATTTGTTTCCATGGGAAATTTCAATGTGCTGCCGTTTGGAAACAATTGTATGGATTGAAGGAAAGAAATGAATCAATCACGTTTTGTTGTAGCAATCTGTTATATCACATAAATGTAATGGCTTGCTCTTTATCCATCATTTGACGTCTTTCACGCTCGAAGGATACAATTTCCAGGGAACAACTAACGACACTGGTCCAACCTCCACAAGGACACGATGTATCGGAGTCTGTGATAATGATTATTATTCGTAACCAGGAAGGAAGCATACCCCTATAGAAACAGTAACACGTCTTCAGATTTATTGTTACAAAGTCATAATTATCCTGTTAGCATTTGAGTGCAGGTGAGATCAGAAGTGGATAATTGTTGGAGTACGTGAAGGTTTAGGGAATAGTGATTCAGTGCAAAAATTCTACCCATCTGTCAAATGCGGGCCGTGTGCAAATATACATGTAAAATACAGATGACCTTTCAAACAACACTGAGTGTGTCACGTAACATACCGGCTGGTACATTTACCTTCCCGAATAATATTCTGCTGTGCTGTTTAATTTGGCAAATAAAATAATTTAAAATTGTATAGTTGGTACATTTCTTTTTATCCCTTATATAACTCATATAATGGTTAAATATCAGAATTATCTTCAGTAATGATAGTGTTAATATTGTGACGACAGAGCTATCTACTGTCACTTCTACATGCTTCCAAAATTATAAAAGTTGTCGGTCTGACGTGTCAGTAGAGTTCTAGTTCCATGTTGATCAATACTTATGGTTTGTATTCCATATGTTTGTGGTTCGAGTAACAAGTGACTGTGTTGTAAGTGGATGTGGACTTGGCACGAAGTTCCTCTATGAAGGCTTTATTCATACACGGAAAACTCTGGCTGAAATGTGGACTGCCATCTTGGCTAGCCCAGGTCACGTGCAACTGAAGTGTTGCCATATGGAATAACTCAATGCGGGAATTCCTGGTGAAATGAGTACATTGGATTGGTTGGCTGCGAGGTCACGAACGGCCGCCTTTTGGTATAAATACGTAGCCAGAGGAGCTTCAAAATCGACATTTTCAGAATCAAAGGAAAACTAGAAGACTCGTCTTTACGACTACTGCAAGATGGCTCAGCGATAACTTCGTGTGGATAGCGACCGTCCCATTGGAAGTTAAACTACAGTGCACGGTTTGTTACTGATACAGAAATATGGGTACAACAAGCACATGGCTAATTATAATGTTCATCCTACGTAGAGCATACGTCACCAGATCCGGTGAATTCCAAGTTGTACCAAATCGGCAGGATTACACTGGCTCGATAATATAACATTTAGACTCTGAACACATGCGGGATGGGATTTGGGAACCTACTACTCACCATATCCGTCTTGAGATCCTTTTATAATTAATTGTACCACGAGTAGTACTTGAAGACCCTGTGGGGTTAGTATGTATCAATGTATTATCATTCTCACAGAATTCGGTGGGAGAAGTTGATGGACCATTCCTTGAGGATTCCCTATGAGTGTGGCTATTTATAGACGGTCGTATGTGAGCGGATGTGGCTGTTGACAATCTTCTCTAGTTGTCACCTCGAATTCCTCTTAATTCCTAATTATTGAGATCACTATTAATGAGGACGTAATGATACTATGGAGGCTTAGTAACTGTTTTACAAGACCTGACCATTCCACAAGTTTTGGTGAAATCTGTTTATATCTAAGTAATTCATGTTCTCAGGCTCATTCTACTATCCTGACCTACTTCATATGAAATCGGTGAATGACGATATTTGGAGGTGCACAATATTAAACCTGGGTGGGACCACCTCTCCACTATAAGAAGAGTTGACTGATAATGGAAGCTTCTTGCCCATCTTGCCCTACCAGGAGCCTGGGAGATCATAGATGTTCTCACGGATCATTTACCTTTTGATGATTCACTCATCTGATTCGCGTATACTTTTGCTCGTTAAATTTGGGTGTTCATTTATAACTGTATCCTCAGTCTCTGCTTTCTATGAGTCTGTTTATTTCTTTACATTATTACTGTCGCATTTCATTATAGCACCGTGGAGCCCTACAGGTTATTAGAGTATCTATTAAACTCTAATGTTAGTTCTTCACTTGCGATCTTACGTTTGGACATCTATTAGAGAATTTCCCCACATAACAATTATACCACGGATCGGGCTTGGCATTACATAGAGGATATTACACACTGAAGGTTGAATACCATAAATATTGTTCGAGTGAGAGGTGGAAACGATAACCCACGAGAAGGGAAGCGTTTATTATTTATACTTTAACAATGTCATGATTTTGTTTATTTAAAGACATTTTAAGCAATGAATTTAGCAACAGGCCTGCAAAGAGCTGTCAGTAGCCTGATGTCGCACCGGTATACATGACGTCTAGTGTGACGTGTCTTCTTGAGTGACGTCGGAATATAGCAATTGACTAGACTTGCATAATGACGTCATTCAAGTGAGCTCAGCTTGGAACGTCATAAAAACAGTGTTTCATTTTCGACGTCAGGGCGTCCGGATCATGGGCCAAGGTCACCAGCAATGTAATATCAAAATGTAATTACAAAAGTGATATCTAAGCAGTGAAGACATCACTTTTATCACTCAAGGAAATACTGGGATTTCACTGATGTATAAATAATAAACATGATTTATACATATCACTTTTGTGATTACATATTTACTGGTTCAAACCCAAACGCCATGAGGTCGGACAAAGAAACACTTTGTTTCATGACGTTTCATTCTAAGCTCGGAGGTATAACGTCACAATACATGCATAGTAAACTTTTACATTCCATGTCAAGCAACAATAAGACTCGACGTCATAGATACACCGTCATTGATATACATATATATATATATATATATATATATATAGTACAACTCGAGCAGCCCAAGCTTGTTATTGATTGATCTAAAATTCATGATCTCTCCGAAGATAGTAAAACAGATCGACAGCATAAAAATTGTCGCTTTTTTTGACTCGGTACGAAACAATGTGTTAAATCCTTCAAACATGCACCACATCTATGCATTCCTTCTATTTCTTTCATACAGATTATGGCCATTACTTCTATGGTAGTGTTACATAACAAGATGCAGGGCATTTCTGATATATACATGAGCAATCTTGAATAGATTGTGGGAAAGAAAGCGAAAACTCTGTTCAATCTCTAAATATCTATCTGTGTTGATTACTTCTTGAAACTCAAGACCCATCTTTCGGACGAGAAAATTACCACAATAAATATCCATCCACTCCTATGGACGAGAACATTATAACAATAAATACATCTGTTCACCTGTTGTGTCGGAGGAGAATATTATGACAAAATTTGTTTTTACTTTACACAACCATATCAACCTTCTTTCAGCTTCATGACCGTCATTACCAAAATAGGAAAAATTCGACCATGCAGGACATTTCCTTTCCTTCATTGTAGTTTTCGGGAAAGAAAAAAACATAAAGCAGTTAGAAACTTTTGCCCAGGAAACAGCAATACGTTATCTGGTGGAAACAGATTGAGATCTTCCGATCATTTCCTTATATACCGTTTTTAGTTTATTTGTGTCTTCGTGTCAATGTGTTTAAAATTTCCCATCTTGGCGTAAAATCGAACGCCCACATGTATCTCACATAAAGATCAACTCAGATCATCTCAGAGCAATCGAAGTGGCGTCTTCATTATTACCTTGTGGGAAAAGACATTTGTGGCTGTTCTATCAAATATATTTTTCTTAGCGTTTTCGCAACCATATAATGTAAATACCATATTTTCACGGGCAATCGAAACAACTCGCTCTAAATTAGTTTTCTAGGAGTTCTAGAAGTGATTCCGCTTATCACCTCAAAACATGACACAATGTCGAAATGCCCTTGCTTTACGATGTTTCTATGGACAAAATATCGCACTGCGGTAGGCGAAAAGACGGAATATCCAATACGATGCAGCTCTCACTTCAAACTGGCAAACTATCCGATGCACGATCAGGTCTCAGACGTTAACATCCCACAGGGCCGTTCTCCAACTTTAAGTATCTCCAACTTTTGCACACGTCACTATCGTGGTGTGGAAAGCCGTTAAGAGTTGAGAGCTGTAGAATCAAACGTTCATGAATGTTCAAACATGCTACAGGACGGTGTAAGTTCGTGAAAAGAAATCTGCAAATATTTGTTTTTTAAATTATCATCTGTGATACAAAAACTGCTACTAAAACTGCTCTCGTCTACAGCAGGATGGAACGGTTTACCAAATTTCATGTAAAATTTTTCACACTTACAAAAGTGGACAAACCTATGTTATGAGATATACTTATTCTCTCGAAAGGGAGTGTTTCTCTGGTAAGATAAATCTTTATCAACTGTCATTGCTTATTCTTGGGGGCGTTCTAGGTTTCGGTAAGCAATCTCCTAAAATAAAACAACAGCTTCCTGCCTTCGTGTGTCATATCAAGGATTCTGCAGAAATCAATTACATTGTCACTACTATTCACACCTCATCAAGCCACACAACATCAGTTGGATTAGGCAGGGGATATCACTATTTGAATGAATGAATGATTATTGCTTAACGCCACATCGGCAATATCTCAGCCATATCGTGGCGATATCACTATTTGAACCCTTGTAAATCTTTGAAGGAGGTTGTATTGTACATACTTTGTTTTCCAGTTATAATTTCGTCATGGCATAAACGCATTTAAAAACATTCGGAGGAAGCCTTCTCTTATAAAGCTATGGGGATCATTTCTCATCAACATATCCACACATATCCACACCAGACAAAGGCATATGGTGGGGCGGTTCTTTCTCGTCCAAAGCGATGAGAAACTGTTTACTTCTAAAACAATGAAGAACCATTCCAGTTTAAACGTCTGGGAAACCTTTCTCCTCTGGAGTCATATGAAACAATTTTTATCGGCAGCAAGTTGGAACCTTTCTCGTATAGATGTTGGAACCATTTTCCCCCATTGAACGAAAAGGATAACTCAAGGAGGTCAAGCATGTATTATTTAAAAAAGAACATATTGCTACCTGTTGTTGCTATACGATTTCTTAAATTCCATTAGGCCGTAAAAAGGTCAAAATTAGATATTTAAATGAAAAGCCTTGTTTACAGGAGACCGTGTGAAGACTACCATGTCTCAGTTAGTGCCTATTTCGGGCCAAGCATTTTCCTCAGTGTGCAATATGTCGGAGGACAGCTCGATTTGGATGTTTCCTCTGTTCATTATTTGGGCCATTGCATTTATCTAGGGCATGCATTAGAGAGCTCACATCCGTTAACCATAACTCAGTATCCGCATACTTGTGTTTATTTCGCTAGCGGTATTTCTTTTTCTGCGATTATAAGCATGAACTTCTTTCTATACACGAATATTTTCGACTCAAAAATAGTTTTTCTGTAGGCGTTATTTCTCACACATGTAAAACTGAAGAAAACTTCTCGTCTTACGCTATGAGAAAACCCTATTTTCTCCATAGGGAATAATTCTCTGATAAGATAAATATTTTTCAAGTGTCCTTTCTTAGTCTTGAAGGCGTTCCATGTTTCGACGTCTTGGTCGGATAATAAATAGTACAACTCGACACCCGACAGGCTAGTAACAAGGAAAGTCGACCGGTAGTGCTTCTTTTCCATATTTTTGTGTTTGTAAGTTTTCCTGTTGGCCAGATGTAAGATGTATCGACAAAATATCATGGATCTTCCTGGAAGAGAAAAGACCACGCACGGAGTAAAAATATGTAATATAAGGTTGGTTTATATAACTTTATACCTGGACTCATACACGCAAATCAATAAATGTGTTTAGATACAGTCCAGAGCAGTTTTATTTGGAATGCATGATGATAGTATTAATACAGCACAAAGAAGTCAGTCCAGACGCCTTCAGCTTTTTCAGTGGCCAGGATATACAAGGGCGTTTGATTTCAATGGGGGAGTTAGCTGCCTATCTTTGGCAGAGATAATCTGCACGTCAAAACAGACATGCGCATACCAGCCGTCAACCCAAACGAGTGCTCATGGTCAGTAATCGTAAGACAAGTGTTTAAATCGATAAATAACACAAACCACAGAAGAATTTAGAAAGTATGTAAGGTTAATGAAAAACAGGACACATTCATGGAATTATTGGGAACGCCAAAGCCTTACATCTGTAAAACTCTTTAATAATTTCGATAGTTCACAAACGATATTAGGTCTTGTGCACGGCGTGTTGCACTTCTGTTATGCATAGACGTTGTGAGTGTTTACGTAACCTTTTACATCAAAACAAGCACGAATCCTCCAACCCTCGTTTATACTCAAACACTTCCACAATGCATGGTTAGCGCCGTTAAAACGCACGGGTAAAGCATGTAGTGTAGCTTATTAAAAAAGACACCTAGACAAACTGTTTCGGTTTTTCTAGTCACATAATTAGAAAATGATGTGTTTATTAATTTCTGGCTCATGTAATACCCCGGAGATGTATTTTTGCAAACATTTGCTTATTTACTGATTATCTGATTAGAAAAAACACAAACATTTGTTTGGTTCTTTAGCACCAAGTACATCGCACGCTCGACTCATACGTTTTCATGGTGCTAAGTGTATTAACTGGGAGAATATAAGTTAAAACTGTGTAATTTCTCGCAAGGTATGTTTTAGCTGCAATGAATATAACGTTAGTTGTATCCTTCCCTGGACAAGATCGAACAAGTCTCTTTATTCGACCCCGGATATTAGATCCTTGTACTCTGAAAGTTCCACCTGGTGGATAAAGAACCAAGCTGTTACGTTCGTGTGAGTTAGCAGATTGCTAGAACAAAACATGATTGATTCTTATTTCGTCGATCTATACAGCTGTTTATACTCCACCGGTTGGAATTCCGAGATATAAACAACGACCAAACAAACTTTCTTTAGAAACCCATCAATAAACAAACCTTAAAGGCGACAAAAGTTGTCTTTGTCGGCATCACCTCTGGGGCCAACTGATTGAAAGCGCTCACTTATCTATATAAATTTCCTCAGCCAGCAGCTCCTTGATCTTCCTGTCCTATGGCGTACTCCAGCAGTTGAATTTCGCGATTGATTGATAATACTCCAACTTGTCGTTTCCTAACAGAATCATCAAGTTGGCCGAGCGGCCTGGCTCTTCCATCTTTTCTAAGCCACATAGGCAGGAGTATATGACGACACCCAGGTTCACACTTGAATGACCACCGCCTGATTATCCCGCAATTCCATCATAAACCACTGTGTCATATATCCACATGGTTGTCAACAGATACCAGACCTCGGCAGAAAAATGTGTCATTTATACATTCGGTGGTTCCCTCCTGGTTACGAATAATAATCATTATCACAGACTCCGATACATCGTGTCCTTGGGGAGGCTGAACCAGTGTCGTTAGTTGTTCCCTTGAAATTATATCCTTGCAAGGCGAAAGGTGGATAAAGAGTCAAGCCTATCATATGCCCTTCATATTAGATATGTTATATGGATTTTTACTTGGTTGTCCCTTGGTGTCCCTTCACTGAAGACGTGCAAACATGTCCCATTAATCTATGTCTTGTTCTAGAATCATTAGCCATATTCTATAAGATCTAGTTATGCCGGTTTTATGCGCAGGCGCTCTGAACCATGTCATCGGCCGTGCCGACAGCCCGGTTCTTCACGAAAAGAATTGATCCGTGACTAACTGGGGAAGGTGGTGCATTCCATGCCCCATTGTGGCTGCAATTTCTATAAGTTGAGAGAGGCCGTAGTTAGGAACATGTGTCAGCAACCAGCCGATGATCGTGGGTATCCCCGAACACTGCATAATTCCTTCCCGCCTTCACGCTGACTGCCATCGTATAAGTGAAATGTTCTTGAGTATGGCATAAAACACCAGTCAAATAAATAAATAATTTTTCTCCCTCACTCATTTTGTGTTATTGTTAACTGATCAGCATATATATAACTTTAAGAACTTAAATTCTATACGCAAATCGAACATTTACTTCTTCTGCAATTTTCAGGCAGGGCATATAGACGTCAAAGGTTCATGTTTTTTATATATTTTTTGAGGGGGAGGTTGAGTCGACATATTTTAAAGATAAAATCTTCAATGCTGTTAGTTTGAGATGAAACAAAATTACAAAGGTAATCATATCAGGACATCATAAACGCTTACTCTCACAGGCGAGGTAATGACCAGTGACAAGACTGTGTGACGATCATACGGTGGTTATCCGAGCGTTAAGAATGCGATGAATCTTGACGATTTTCCATAATTAGACGGACAACTATGGGAGGAGATAACACTTTAATCAGTGTTTTTGTGTCTTGGTGCTGAGGGATGTAAGTTAGCTGATGCTGTTTATGCGTTTACATGAATAGTTGGAATAGAACCCAAAGGTAAATTGAAAAGAGGCCGCCAAAATCAGGCGCCAAAAACAACTGTTGAACTACATATATCTATGCAGGTGAACTATATATGTAAATGAGGGTTTACAGTTGGGTGTGTTCACGAAACCAAAGACAGCGTCGCTTTCTTTAAACTCATGCTTGTTTCTGTATTGATTTGTTTCCGTGGGAACTTTCAATGTGCTGCCGTTTGGAGACAGTTGTATGGATTGAAGGAAAGAAATGAATCAATCACGTTTTGTTGTAGCAATCTGTTATATCACATAAATGTAATGGCTTGCTCTTTATCCATCATTTGACGTCTTTCACGCTCGAAGGATACAATTTCAAGGGAACAACTAACGACACTGGTCCAACCTCCACAAGGACACGATGTATCGGAGTCTGTGATAATGATTATTATTCGTAACCAGGAAGGAAGCATACCCCTATAGAAACAGTAACACGTCTTCAGATTTATTGTTACAAAGTCATAATTATCCTGTTAGCATTTGAGTGCAGGTGAGATCAGAAGTGGATAATTGTTGGAGTACGTGAAGGTTTAGGGAATAGTGATTCAGTGCAAAAATTCTACCCATCTGTCAAATGCGGGCCGTGTGCAAATATACATGTAAAATACAGATGACCTTTCAAACAACACTGAGTGTGTCACGTAACATACCGGCTGGTACATTTACCTTCCCGAATAATATTCTGCTGTGCTGTTTAATTTCGCAAATAAAATAATTTAAAAATTGTATACTTGGTACATTTCTTTTTATCCCTTATATAACTCACATAAAGGATAAATATCAGAATTATCTTCAGTGATGATAGTGTTAATACTGTGACGACAGAGCTATCTACTGCCACTTCTACATGCTTCCAAAATTATAAACGTTGTTGATCTGACGTGTCAGTAGAGTTCTAGTTCCATGTTGATCAATACTTATGGTTTGTATTCCATATGTTTGTGGTTCGAGTAACAAGTGACTGTGGTGTAAGTGGATATGGACTTGCCATGAAATACCTCTATGAAGGCTTTATTCATACACGGAAAACTCTGGCTGAAATGTGGACTGCCACCTTGGCTAGCCCAGGTCACGTGCAACGGAAGTGTTGCCATAGGGAATAACTCAATGCGGGAATTCCTGGTGAAATGAGTACTTTGGATTGGTTGGCTGCGAGGTCACGAAGGGCCGCCCTTTGGTATAAATACGGAGCCAGAGGATCTTCAACATCGACATTTTCAGAATCAAAGCAAAATTAGAAGACTCGTCTTTACGACCACTGCAAGATGGCTCAGCGATAACTTAGTGTGGATAGCGACCTTCCCATTGAAAGTTAAACTACAGTGCACGGTTTGTTACTGATACAGAAATATGGGTACAACAAGCACATGGCTAATTATAATATTCATGCTACGTAGAGCATACGTCACCAGATCCGGTGAATTCCAAGTTGTACCAAATCGGCAGGATTACACTGGCTCTATAATATAACATTTAGACTCACATGCGGGATGGGATTTGGGAACCTACTACTCACCATATCAGTCTTGAGATCCTTTTATAATTATTTGTACCACGAGTAGTACTTGAGAACCCTGTGGGATTAGTATGTACCAATGTACTATCATTCTCACAGAATTCGGTGGGAGAAGTTGATGGACCATTCCTTGAGGATTCCCTATGAGTGTGGCTATTTATAGACGGTCGTATGTGAGCGGATGTGGCTGTTGACAATCTTCTCTAGTTGTCACCTCGAATTCCTCTTAATTCCTAATTATTGAGATCACTATTAATGAGGACGTAATGATACTATGGAGGCTTAGTAACTGTTTTACAAGACCTGACCATTCCACAAGTTTTGGTGAAATCTGTTTATATCTAAGTAATTCATGTTCTCAGGCTCATTCTACTATCCTGACCTACTTCATATGAAATCGGTGAATGACGATATTTGGAGGTGCACAATATTAAACCTGGGTGGGACCACCTCTCCACTATAAGAAGAGTTGACTGATAATAGAAGCTTCTTGCCCATCTTGCCCTACCAGGAGCCTGGGAGATCATAGATGTTCTTACGGATCATTTACCTTTTGATGATTCACTCATCTGATTCGCGTATACTTTTGCTCGTTAAATTTGGGTTAATAAAATGTTCATTTATAACTGTATTCTCAATCTCTGCTTTCTATGAGTCTGTTTATTTCTTTACATTA
Source organism: Acanthopleura granulata (assembly GCA_016165875.1). Classification (NCBI taxonomy): domain Eukaryota; kingdom Metazoa; phylum Mollusca; class Polyplacophora; order Chitonida; family Chitonidae; genus Acanthopleura; species Acanthopleura granulata. The sequence goes on along the minus strand of JABBOT010000011.1, from coordinate 14,013,476 downwards.
TTACTGTCGCATTTCATTATAGCACCGTGGAGCCCTACAGGTTATTAGAATATCTATTAAACTCTAATGTTAGTTCTTTCTTTGCGATCTTACGTTTGGACATCTATTAGAGAATTTCCCTACATAACAATTATACCATGGATCGGGCTTGGCATTACATAGAGGATATTACACAGTGAAGGTTGAATACCATAAATATTGTTCGTGAGAGAGGTGGAAACGATAACCCACGAGAAGCGAAGTATTTATTATTTATACTTTAACAATGTCATGATTTTGTTTATTTAAAGACATTTTAAGCAATGAATTTAGCAACAGGCCTGCAAAGAGCTGTCAGTAACCTGACGTCGCACCGGTATACATGACGTCTAGTGTGACGTGTCTTCTCGCGTGACGTCGGAATATAGCAATTGACTAGACTTGTATAATGACGTCATTCAAGTGAGCTCAGCTTGGAACGTCATAAAAACAGTGTTTCATTTTCGACGTCACGGCGTCCGGATCATGGGCCAAGGTCACCAGTAATGTAATATCAAAATGTAATTACAAAAGTGATATCTAAGCAGTGAAGACATCACTTTTATCACTCAAGGAAATACTGGGATTTCACTGATGTATAAATAATAAACATGATTTATACATATCACTTTTGTGATTACATATTTACTGCTTCAAATTCAAACGCCATGACGTCGGACAAAGAAGCATTTTGTTTCATGACGTTTCATTCTAAACTCGGAGGTATGACGTCACAATACATGCATACTAAACATTTACATTCCGATGTCAAGCAACAATAAGACTCGACGTCATAGATACAACGTCATTGAAATATATACATAGTACTCGAGCAGCCCAAGCTCGTTGTTAATTGATCTAATATTCATGATCTCGGCGAAAGGAGTAACACAGATCGGCAGCATAAAAATTGTCGCTTTTTTACACCTTTTCTTAACTTGTTGGGGTAGAATATCCTGAGAAAGCTGCGCATTCTCAGGATTTGACTCGGTACGAAACAAGGTTTTAAATCCCTTAAACATGCACTACATCTATGCATTTCTTCTATTTCTTTCATATAGATTATGGCTGTTACTACTATGGTAGTGTTACATAACAAGATGCAGGGCATTTCTGATATATGCATGAGCAACCTTGAGTTGTTTGTGGGAAACAAAGCGAAAGCTCTGTAAATATCTATCTGTGTTGATTACTTCTTGAAACTCAAGACCCATCTTTCGGACGAGAAAATTACCACAATAAATATCCATCCACTCCTATGGACGAGAACATTATAACAATAAATACATCTGTTCATCTGCTGTGTCGCAGGAGAATATTATGACAAAATTTGTTTTTACTTTACACAACCATATCAACCTTCTTTAAGCCTCCTGACCGTCAAAATAGGAAAAATTCGACCATGCAGGAAATTTCCTTTTATTCATTGTAGTTTTTGGGAAAGAAAAGAACATAAAACGATTAGAAACTTTTGCCCAGGAAACAGCAATACATTATCTGGTGGAAACAGATTGAGATCTTCCGATCATTTCCTTATATACCGTTTTTTAGTTTATTTGTGTCTTCGTGTCAATGTGGTTAAAATTTCCCATCTTGGCATAAAATCGAACGCCCACATGTATCTTACATAAAGATCATCTCAGATGAAAACATTTGGATTTAACTTCAAACACACTATGACTGGCTACCCTGTCTGTATGTGCCGCTAATTGCTTATATCTTGAAGGGCAATCGAAGTGGCGTCTTCATTATTACCTTGTGGGAAAAGACATTTGTGGCTGTTCTGTCAAATATATTTTTCTTAGCGTTTTCGCAACCATATAATGTAAATACAATATTTTCACGGGCAATCGAAACAACTCGCTCTAAATTAGTTTTCTAGGAGTTCTAGAAGTGATTCCGCTTATCACCTCAAAACACAGTGTCGAATGCCGTTGCTTTCCCATGTTTCTATGGACAAAATATCGCACTGCGGTAGGCGAAAAGACGGAATATCCAATACGATGCAGCTCTCGCTTAGAAATGGCAAACTATCCGATGTACGATCAGGTTCTCCAACTTTTTGGTGCACTATCGTGATGTGGAAAGCTCTTAAGAGTTTAGAGCTGTAGAATCAAAGGTTCATGAATGTTCAAACATGCGACAGGACGGTGTAAGTTCGTGAGAACTGATAATATTTGTTTTTTAAATTGTCATCTGTAATAGAAACGCCTGAAACTGCTCTCGTCTACTGCAGGTTGGAACGGTTTACTAACTTTCATGTAAACTTGTTCTCTCGAAAGGGAGTGTTTCTCTGGTAAGATAAATCTTTATCAAGGGTCATTGCTTATTTGGGGGGGGGGGCGTTCTAGGTTTCGGTAAGCAATCACAAGAAATAAAACAACAGCTTCCTTCCTTCCTGTGTCATATCAACGATTTTTCAGAAATTAATTACATTGTCACATTACATTGTAAAACTTTGCAGGTGGTTTAATTGCACACACTTTGTTTTCCAGTTATAATTTTTTTATTGCATAAACTCACTTACAATACTGTTTGCAGCCCAAAAACATTCGGAGGAAGCCTTCTCTTATAAACCTATGGGGACCCCTTCTCACCAACATATCCACACATATCCGCACCAGACAAAGGGCATATGGTGGGGCGGTTCTTTCTCGTCCAAAGCGATGAGAAACTGTTTACTTCTAAAACAATGAAGAACCATTCCAGTTTAAACATCCAGGAAACCTTTCTCCTCTGGAGTCATATGAAACAATTTTTATCGGCAGCAAGTTGGAACCTTTCTCGTATAGATGTTGGAACCATTTTCCCCCATTGAACGAAAAGGATAACTCAAGGAGGTCAAGCATGTATTATTTATAAAAGAACATATTGCTACCTGTTGTTGGTATACGAGTTCTTCATTTTCATTTAACCCGTAATAAAGTCAAAATTAGATTTCTAAATGAAAAGCCTTGTTTACAGGAGACCGTGTGAAGACTACCATGTCTCAGTTAGTGCCTATTTCGGGCCAAGCATTTTCCTCAGTGTGCAATATGTCGGAGGACAGCTCGATTTGGATGTTTCCTCTGTTCATTATTTGGGCCATTGCATTTATCTAAGGCATGCATTAGAGAGCTCACATCCGTTAGCCATAACTCAGTATCCGCATGCTTGCGTTTATTTCGCTAGCGGTATTTCTTTTTCTGCGATTATAAGCATGAACATCGTTTCATACACGAATATTTTCGGCTCGAAAATAATTTTTCCGTAGACGTTATTTTTCCTGTAAAGCTGTGGAAGACGTCAAAGTTGGAACAGGAAGTTGGTTTGTATTAAACGCTCAGAACTGCTCTCGCCTACAGCAACATGAAACGGTTCAACAAATTGAATGTACAATTCCTCACATAGGGAAAATTGAAGAAAACTTCTCGTCTTAAGCTATGAGTAAAACCTATTCCCTAGATAGGGAATATTTCTCTGATAATATAAATATTTTTCAAGTATCCTTTCTTAGTCTTGAAGGCGTTCTATGTTTCGATGTCGTGGTCGGCTAGTAAACAATAGAACTCGACACCGACACGCCAGTAAGAAGAAAAGTCGACCAGTAGTGCTCAATAAATGTGATTAGATACAGTCCAGAGCAGTTTTATTTTGAATGCATGATGATAGTATTAATACAGCACAAAGAAGTCAGTCCAGACGCCTTCAGCTTTTTCAGTGGCCAGGATATACAAGGGCGTTTGATTTCAATGGGGAAGTAAGCTGCCTATCTTTGGCAGAGATAATCTACACGTCAAAACAGACATGCGCATACCAGCCGTCAACCCAAATGGGTGCCCATGGTCATTAATCGTAAGACAAGTGTTTAAATCAACAAATAGCACAAACCACCGAAGAATTTAGAAAATATATCAAGTTAATAAGAAATAGAACACATTCATAGATTTATTGGGAACGGTAGAGCCTTACATCTGTAAAACTCTTTAATAATTTCGATAGTTCACAAACGATATTAGGTCCTGTGCACGGCGTGTTGCACTTCTGTCCTGCATAGACGTTGTGAGTGTTTACGTAACCTTTTACATCAAAACAAGCACGAATCCTCCAACCCTCGTTTATACTCAAACACTTCCACAATGTTTGGTTAGCGCCGTCAAAACGTAAAGCATGTAGTGTAGCTTATTAAAAAGGACACCTAGACAAACTGTGTCGTTTTTTTTAGTCACATAATTAGAAAATGATGTGTTTATTAATTTCTGGCTCATGTAATACCCCGGAGATGAATTTTTACAAACATTTGCTTATTTACTGATTATCTGATTAGAAAAAAACACAAACATTTGTTTGGTTCTTTAGAACTAAGTACACCACATGCTCGACTCATCCGTTTTCCTGGTGCTCCAGCAGTTGAATTTCACGATTGATTGATCATACTCCAACGTGTTGTTTCCTAACAGAATCATCAAGTTGGTCGAGCGGCCAGGCTCTTCCATCTTTTCAAAGCCACATAGGCAGGAGTATATGACGACATCCAGGTTCACGCATGAATGACCACCGTCTGATTATCCCGCAATTCCGTCATAAAATAGACTGGACGGCCTATCATATGCCTTTCATACTGAATTCCTGGACTTTATCCATTGATATGTTATATGGAGTTTTACTTCCCTTGGCGTCCATTGACTGAAGACGTGCAAACATGGTCCATTAATTTCTGTTTTGTTCTAGAATCATTAGCCATATTCTATAAGAAGTAGTTATGATTGTTTTATGCGCAGGCGCTCTGGACCATGTCATCGGCCGTGCCGACAGATACGTGATTAACTGGGGAAGGTGGTGCATTCCATGTCCCATCGTGGCGGCAATTTCTATAAGTTGAGAGAGGCCGTAGTTAGGAAGATCTGTCAGCAACCAGCCATGGTCGTGGGTATCCCCCAACACAGCCTAATTCCTTCCCGCCTTAACGCTGACGGCCATCGTATAAGTGAAATGTTCTTGTGTACGATGAAAAGTACCAATCAAATAAATAAGCAAATTAAATTAAAAGGTTTGTCAGGTACCTGAACTTCTCCCGTCACTGTCAGATAGCTTAATCATTAATAACGGAGTCCACTGTCATGAAAGAGAAACATTCGTGATGAAATCAGGGTACAAGTGTAATCAATAGCTTCGTGCAAAGCGACTGCTTTCCGTGATCATTTCACTTTGTATATACTCTTGCGTAGAGGTTAAAATACTATTCAAATCAGTATATTTTTCACCATTGCCAACTTCCATGCATTGTCTCTGCCAGGTCGGAAAGTCCCGTAATGTGTAATGCTAAGCAACAAAACATCTACAAAAGATTCCTCACTTTACATCTGTTTAATTCATTGGATTTGCGCGCCGTGCTCAAAAATATTTTACTCATACGACCACAGCTAGTAATTAAAACAACTATCTTCCTTTAATCGATTCACAACTTACGATACGTTTCTCATCTTTTGTATTGAAGATCTTAAAAAATAGATTTCTGGTTTCAATTTCCGACAAACAGCTGAGCAATCAAACTGACAGACACAAACCAGGTTTAACCTATAAGCAAACTCTTTGTCTGTTCAACATATTTTTAAGTAATAAAAAGCCCTCACTTACATAATTATCTCCACTTCTGCTTTCCTGTCATTCATTCCCATTAGTGCACAGTGACAGTTCCCTTTCGCCACTGATTAATTGTAATCCATGTTGGCATCTCGTCATCGGGATGGCCGAGCGGATAAAATTGGAGAAGACACGCGAGTTCCTGCACGCTTCAGGCATGGATGACCACCGTTTGATCATCACACAATCTTGTAATTCTTCACTTCATCCTGTCTGACTGATATCAGCATGATCAGCACAAGATACCAGACACCAAAGTGTAAACACCTCAGCAGAGAGATGTGTCGTGTTTATCCTGGGTACAAAGGGGCGCCCTGTCGAGCAATGAACAATCAACTCCAGGCCCTCTATCAGTTACACGTTTTTTGGCTCTTGTAATGAAATACGCCAGTCCATGCCGAGGTGAAAACTGCGGCAGGATAGGTTACAATTACTGCCTTGTTTTCAGGTCATTATTTGAATTATACCAGAGCTAATTATTCGTTTTTTTATGTGCAATAGCACCTGCCAACGGCTGGGTTCTTCAGGAGAATCACTGGTCCATTACTAACGTGGTGACGAGTTCGAATATGACTGGTGTTGTGGGTGTTATGTCGTAAAGCCTAATATTCGATAGGAATTATGCTTTCCTCCCATGCCCCACTCCCGCACCTTTCCACCCATGGAGTTCTTAAGCACGTGCGCTGCGACACTTCAGTCCGAAAAGTAAAAGTATTAAATAAGGCTCCTTTATATGTGTTTTGTCTGTCACATAATGGATTACAATAGTGGAATTATAAATCAGGCATAGCCATTTTCACTCGAAAGAGTAAATACGTCAAAGCCCCAACGTCATGGTAATTGCTCGTCATAGCCGACGTTACACATTCTCTCGGACAGATGTGAAATTCGCGCAGCTTGTTGCGTCGTGTTACAAACCAATCTTTGACAGATCTAAAGTCATTTCTCACTTTACACCTATACTTGACTATCTCAGCTAATTAGATTTTTTTATCATTTAATCGAATCACCACTCATGTAAGCGAAAATGGAAAAAATGTTATATTAGCTCTGAAAAGAATTATTAATCAGTCAATCAATCAAACCTTATCACCACAATTTAATTAGCAAATGGCAAGATATGCTGTTAGATATTCTTCATCAAATAGTACTAATGAATGAATATTGTGTTGTGGTTCAAGACGACGTCTGTAGTCTGTGTTGACAATAAACAACACGATGTGCAGTCTTTTAAAACTGATTGCTACAGCATTGAGTCGTGAGCCGCCTTCAGTCTCTAGAACGCTGAAATCCCTGGAAATGTAGGATTTCTTAGAATGTAGCACTTGCGTGTTGTGTGATGATTTCAATCAACGCCACAAGTCATGTAGTGTGTCAAGGATATTGCATCAAAGGATTCCACTTTCACTCTAATTTTCTTAAACTTTGCACTGGGCACACTTCTATCCTTAGTAAATACAGACAGAGTGTCCAGAAATCCCGAGACTGCTTCATAAAATTTTGCAGACATGAAATGTCTATTATCGAACTGCAGTGTCAGTACAATGTCTGTTATATCACAATCGTGCCTGTTATACATGTATTAATATTTCTATTTTATTTCATTGTTGCTTTACGCCTTACTTAAAAACATTTCACTTACGAAGTGACCGTACGAAGGCGGCCAGGATTATGGTGAGAGGAAATCGGGCAGTAGCCGGGGTAAACCCATGACCATTAACCGGCCGTCCACGTCGACCGGACAGGAAGCCAGCACGAGCTGGACTTACTCACCGCCACCGCGGTGGATCATTAGAGACATCTGGATCATTACGCTGCGCTGGCGCTCTAAACCCCTCGGTCAAGGAGGCCCGTTACGTCTATCAACGTGTAGTGTCACGTCTATCACTACAATGAATGTGATATCAGTCGCTTTTGTTACTGCAGTGTTTGTTGTATCAACACAGTTTCTGTTATATCGCAATACTGCATGTCAAAAAACGTACAGTGCTTGTTGTAACACTATAATGTCTGATACATCTTTATAATATCTAGTATATCAATATAATGTCTGCCATATGAATGCATTGTCCGTTATTTCATCTCGGTGTTCGTTATATAATTACACTGCCTGGTGGACACTGATTATGTCAGCACAGCCCTAGCTATATCAATTCAGTGTTTGAGGTATAACCACAGTTCCTGGTACTTCACAATATTGCTTCAATACAGTGCCTGATATATCCCTTCAGTGCACGTGAATTGACGTAGTTATCAGGTAACATGATCATCATTGTTTCAGGATGGATACGTCACCCGTTGTAACAGTTCGCGGGTTGAGGTCTGGTTTACGGGGACATTAGTTCTAGCTGAATAACCTTGACTTCCGCTTATGTATTAAGTTAATTGATCAATAACGCCCGGCGCATGAATGCTTCACTTCACTTGTGCGCATGTATGGGTGGAGGAAATCAAAGAGCTAGGAGTAAAACCACCTTTCGACTTAACCTTACCTTGTTTGAAGAGGCAAAAGACAAAAGTTGGAGTGCCATCAGGAAAAGGAGTTCAGCGTCATTTCTGAATAAAAGGACAAAGAGTTTGGCTTTTATCCAAGTGGCAAAGCAACGAATTGTCTAATTACAATAATTGGATTTTTGCTGCCACTCACTTGTGCAAATTCGCTGATGGTGGAGTTTCTGTGATAAGTTTTGTGCCCACAGATATTTGTGTTCCAACAGTATACAAGCTTTAATTCGAAGAATATATTTATCTCGTTCTCTTGTCCATGCAACCGTTATCCCTGTCAAACAAAAGCAGAGATTGGAAGTTACCATGCCTCAGGCGATTTGGAACTTTAAGCTTTAAACATTATGGAGTTGATGCCGATTTGAGATTGGATAAAGCTCGCTTTCCAAAAAATAAGTGTGTTTCTTCTCGCTGAACTAATCAGAATATGTGCAGTGTGTAAAGCAAGATATTTACTACATGTCTGAATGCGAAAATTCTATTGTAACATTACATTGCTGTTCCTGCAAGAAGTAAAATTTGGTGCATGCACTTTGGGCGGATTTTCCACATTCGTCATTCGTGCGCGAATGTAACTCGATCAGCATACTCTAGAGAAGAGTGCCGTTGAAGCTTTATAGTGCCAGTTCGCTTCTTTCTTTGTTGCAGGCTTGTTGTCGTTTTCACGTTTCACGTCGTACAGTCCACAATGTCGTTTCACGTCGTACACTCCACAATGCCCATACAACAGTGCAGTGTAAATACCAACCTGTTCATCTCTGTGTGGTACTGGAACTTAATATAAAAGCCTACAGCACAGAGAGTGAAACCAGAGCAGCGACAAGAGTGTGTTCGTTGATGGTGAGACGGTACTGGTGATATACTTGCTCTTGCCCGTTTACCTCGGTTTGGGTTTATTCTAACTCTTCGTGTAAGTGTTTAAGAAGTAACAACTTAATGCCGAAGACACAACACACAACGCGAAATCCATTCACAGTCTACAGACGTCGGGTTGATTGGGGCAAACTAACAAGAGGCCCGATTTCACTAGTTACGAGGGACCATTTGCCAGCCATCACGTTGTAGCTTTTTTCGTACTGGCCTATATATGTATAACCTTATACTTGATCCACTATCCAGGGAATTACCAAGACTGCCGACTTTATAGTCCACTCTAGCTTTAAACTAGTGTCGACCGCATCAGTGAGCACGGTTGAAGTGAAACTTTCCACAAGTGGCAAAAACTCTTACCACCAAAATTGCCTCGTAACACGTGTAGTTGTCAACTTGGGCAACAGTTTTATATATTGAGGCAGCGTTTGTCAGACTGACAACACCTGAGATGATTGTAAAAGACGGGGAGAGCCTCATCAAAAACACTGAAAATCCACTTTAAATTTACATTTTATGCTTTTCTTGCTGACTTGGGCATAAATATCCGGGACTAGTGAAAAGGTGATTTTTGCAAGCATTATTCAACTCAGAAACATTTTGTCACCAATGACAGCAAGGTAAATGTAAATTACAACTTTAGAATGCATCTCCAGGTTTAAATTTTTGTTTCACTTTATATTTATTTTCTGTATTGTGGTGATACAAGTTTTAATGCTTTGATGCAAGTAAAACATGTTTGAAGAAAGTAGGTGGGCCAGGCTTGAATCCTATTACAATATTTCTCTTGGAAGCAGAATCTAATGGACTCATGTGATCCAGAGGCGATGCTAGGGCCTACCGGAAATTCACGAAGTTAACCGAATAAATGGCCGCTAATTTGATTGCTTTTCACTAGTCACCGGGTGATAAAGAGATTTCGGTGACCGATGGTCAAGTCAGAGACAAATCAATTTACCGATTCCCTGACGACTCCGACCTTTTGACGAATGAGGCTTTGAGTGGCTACCGCGATGATCCTCATACCACTGGTGATATATATAAGGACTCTCAGACACAAGAATTGATGGGATATATAAACATCTCGGTAAAGGACCAGCATCTTTCCTCGTGACCGCATAGGCGATTATACACTCAACCGAGGAACAGGCCATGAGTTACTTCTATATCCGCACACTAAGGGTAGAGCAGTGAGGTTGAGTCTTGAAAATCCGAGCACTTGAGCAACATGGCGCCAAAGATGAGGACATACGATAACCCACTACCTGTTTGGGAAGATTTGGGAAGAAGCCTAAAGCGTGACTGTCGTCTCCGTAAAATCAGTTGTTTGCTCGAATCCAGCTTGCCTAGGTTTATGGGCCGCTTGAAACCATAACATTTGACAAGTGCCCGGTGAAGGACGCCGATTTTTCCTTGGGCGTTGCTAGCTGCGAAGCCTGGCCGGCGTTGTAAACGTAAATTTTGTTGAATAGGCACAGTTAACTATGAAATAAGTAAGTAAATGTCGGGAGCTCGCTGTCACTACTATACCATTGCAGTGAGATTCAGCTCTTTCTCGTTCCTTAATGTGTTCGTCTGCTGGTTGAGGGCATGAAAAATGATCCTGGCTTGAAACATTGTCGGTCATGCCACGGCCGTGTCTACTTCTATCGAATTTGTCTCTAAGGCAGTATCCTTAAAATACTACCTCAGTGGAACAACGTGCCATAGACGCCATAAATGATTATCTCCCCTGAGAAACAGTACATTGGCACTGTGCCAATCTTGCCATTCGCGGTTGCCTATACAGTTAATATACCGACAAAATGTTTAGTCCTTCGTCGAGGCTCTGCGCACCACGAAACATCCGTTCACAAATAGTGATTCGTGAAAATATTAACGTACACTCTACGTCTTGAAACATGCAGGAAATCACACTCATGGCATCCTGGGTTAACTGCAATAGACTGGCGGACTGCGACCCGACACCTTTAAATGCTATAAAACCGAAATTTCTGAGAATTTTCAACATCACCTGCCACAGAAAGTTTTGCAATATATTTACCAACTATCTGGTGGCTATAACCCGTCGCATGGCTATCGGCTACACTGGACACTTCTGGAAAACTCGTTGGTATGACCGACAGGCAAAAATCGGCCAGGCCGAGCGATGAAAATCAACACATATTTCTATACACATACAATGAAATCTGCGAGAAAATGAAATAAATCTTACGCTATTACAGTTGTTAATTTTAATTTTAATTTTTGGCCGAGACGTAGCATGTTGAGACTCAAAACTTTCAGAAATAGTCTCACTCGATAGCCAGCAGTGAACAGTATCTGCTGATGCTCGGAGACTATATGGCAAGACTTTTAAAGGCTGAAACAAATTTTGAATGTCCGTATTATTTTGACTTTCGCTGAGAAGTGCTACTTTGAGAAGACTGCATCCGTCTCACATAGCGGCGTATGTACAACGCAGCTGAACACAGCGCAAAACGCAACCGGTACAAATGCTAATGGACAATTATATAAATGTCGACGGTATATTAATTGGTTGACACAAGGTTACATTGTATTTACCGTTAAGCAATAACTTCGAGTTGGCTGTAGATCATTCTATGATTGATGATGTGTCCACATGTTGTTTCGACGTAAATAATACGCAGGATAGGAAGAAAGTTTGCTTTCTGCGTTTGGCTAATTTCCATCGGGACTATTGTTTCCGTTTTGCTCTTACTTTTCTGATAACGCCTAAGGATACCTATGTTTTATCGCAGGCAATGCAATTTAGGTTGGTTTAAAGTTGGTTTACTTTCGTCTGTATTGATACGAACCCTCACCTTAGTGGAAGTTAATGAGCAGGGAGAAAGAGAGGAATCCGACCACTTTATAAATCTTTTTCAGCTCTTACTAGAAATGGCTGAAAGGGTTTAGTTCTACGGTGGATACAAGCCGTCTGTCTCTTTCTGCTCCAAGCTCTCAGTTCCTCCCTGTGTTCCTGTCGGTTCGTTCTTTTCCTTTGGTTCCCCTGATTCCTGCCCAGCTAAGGTAGGCGTGGACAGTTAAATAGTGGGCCAAATGGAGACAGGTGGCGCTCAGCACTTAGCCTTTCACAAAGGATTACGTTTTGAGTGTGGCACCTGCTTTGGTTTGGTTTCTATAGCTGACGACCAGACAATTAAACATATTAGACCGATTTAGTGTTCATGGAGTTTTTGACATATGAAGTCTAATGAAACTTTTACCTTTCATGGCGCAAAAAGGGTAATCCCAGAAAGGCGAAATAATAAAAATGTGCAACATATTTCTAAGAGAAACCGTGGGAAAGCTTGTCTAGCTTGTCTTTCGTAACAGTATTCAAGTGTTAAGATAGAGAATAACGGCTTGCATTTATTTATCAGAATATTTTTTAACGCTGTACTCCAAAAAGTTTAACTCATACTCATAAGTTGTAGGAGTGGATGAAAATGGAGCGCCCGTGATGAACCATCAGTCTGCGGCAAGTTCCTGTCCAGCTTTCCCACATGTGACATACATGCTAATCTCTCATTGCACGTGCAGACAGTGTTTTTCAGGGCTTCACAAGTTTCCAGACTAAACTTAATTTTGTATATATTTGTAATAAAATTTTATTATATATAATTTCCTGAAGAAAGTTGTAAAATTTTTGCATTGGCGTTGAACGCCCTACGCCCACGATCAGTTTATAATGTCGATGCGGCATGACTGATCGCAGTAAACCATCGCCCATGGTCAAGCATCTGACAACCCTTAGAATTCTGAGGAAACACCGCAGCCAAACCAATTCACTGGTTACTTGATAATCGCACGTCTACTTTCTAAAACGACAAATCACACAAAGAACTAAGAAAGTACGCAAAATAAAAAAAGACAGAACCAATTCATGCAAAGAGAAGCAATCAACAGTTTACAGTGATGACGAAAAGATGCAATGAATGCTCTAGGAGGATGAATAAAATCAGCATCCATGTTTTGTGCCATTCTGTAGTATATAAGCTGTCGATAATCAAATATGTACCTCAGCTGCCCTTTGATTACAACTAGCCATACACCCAATGTATTGATCATACTCATTGTTGTAACTACATTGGGAAATACAATAATGAAATATGAAAAAAACCATTCTAGATGTGACGTACAATAATGAACGTACACTTGCACATTGACATACGATGATTTCCTTATATATTTGTTGATTTGCTGGAACACACTTCTCTGAATAAAAATGATCTTACATAATCATAGATCCGGTAGAGTCTCTCAAGGCAAGCACCTTAAGGCTCCAAAGTATCTTTGCTCGAGATTTTTTTGCATTCGAGACGTGGTTAGGATTTTAACTCTCTTTCTTTCAGTCGTGGTTCAGTTTCATATTCATTTATTTATTTCATTGGTGTTTTATGCATTATGGTGAGAAAAAACGAGACAGGAAACCCACGTCTCTCCGCAGGTTGCTGGCAAATCTTCTTTGTCATGCACAGTTGATCTATGTCATCAACAAGGTGATTAAGTGGCTTTTCCTCGATACAACACTTGCAATGTAATACATGGCTACACCGGAATAAACCATCGCCCATGGTCAAGCATCTGACAACCCTTAAGAAATCTAAGGTAAAACCGCAGTCGAACCATTCATTGGTTACTTGATAATCACACGCCTACTTTCCAAAATCACACCAAGGCAAGCACGGCCTTATACGTGGCTATAAATATTCAGTATCAGCAACTCAACAAGAATAAAGTTGTTACATTTGCTAACAACTATTATTGACATTAGAAACACCATTTTGCGACTGGGCTCATGTGATTTGATGTGATCGTGTCAATGTTGTCACTTCGCCTTCCTGATCTATACCTGCTCTGTCCGGCAGATGAACTCACGCCTCCGCGGTGATGTTATATATAGTGGAACAGCCAGGGCCAAGTCTGATCTCATCGCTGATAGACCAGATGGTCGTGGAATATATAAGAAGTACATCCAAATTCATATCCGCTGATTTCTTAGCAAATGTATGCAACAAAACACCCATAATGTTATCAATCCTGCAATGCACATTAAAGCATAGCATAGCATTTTAGTAGCAAAAACCGTTCTACCGTTCTAAGTGTAAATATTGTTCTTGCGTATACATAAATTGATTAATTGTCAATATGAGATCTGGCAAACCATCACAAGAACCGGTGAATATCTGGTCCCTTTACAGTATCTTTTTATTGTAGTTATATATGTATAGGCTTAAACTTTAGCATCTTTGACGCCCCGTATCACCACGGCTTATGCAGAATCAGATAAAACAAGATACGCAGTGAGATTTATTACAATTTATTAGACGTCATTGGTCTAGAATACATCTAATTCAAATTCTGTGTTGTCATAAAATTTAACATAAAAAAAAACACGTGAAATAATGAAAAGGATCCAAAGCTCTTGGATGCTCAGTGTATGCCTCCCTTGTTAGTAAATATGGACGGAGTGTTTAGAATCTCTAGTACTCTGTCTTGTAATTTTTGTCTAATTCCTCTTAACTCGCGGCTAGGTGCCGTTTGTTCGTCGTGTTGAGAGTGATCACCACGTTGGATATGTGAACAGCTGCAATCACACCACGACGGAGATACATTATTCATTATCGACACCATACATACTAAAATAGTCCACGATTCGTACACAGATTTTATTCATTCACCTAGAACATTCATTAGGTCTTTTCGTCATCATTGCCTATTTTGGTTGACGTTTGTTATACGAATGTCGGTAACAGAACTAACAGAATTCATGTGCAATTTTCACAGTTCTGCATATTTACATAGAGGTAGACAACCTGACCTTGAGGAACAACACAATGTCGGGGCAATCCATGCGCAGTTATACTGAATGACTTGAAAGTATATGTAAACACGGTGCTGGAAATAACACGTGAAGGGTCGCGAAACACCATCAGTCCCTCTCGCTATGTGCAATACATGTGCTGTTTTCCGATCAACATTTGCAGCAATTATTCAACGTTAGACATACAATGCAATCGTGCCTTGGATTGGCAGTATATCATCGGTGCTGTCTCTGTTATTGGGATTTATTTCCTTTAGTCAGGGTTCTTGATCACTTTTATTACATGTTTATTGCTATACACATTAGCAGAGTCAGATAATTTGCGATAATGAAATTTACAGCAGGAACGAAAGTATATCATATAAATCTCTTCACGTGCGTTAAACAAGACCGTTCCGTCGCATGGAATCAGATTCTACATGAAGTCTGCACCGTGTCCACAGTAAAATGATGAATTCGCACACCAACCGTCAATGGAAGTGGACTTTCTTAGTCAGCAATCTAAACCAACGTTCAACACAACATCCAAAGAAGTAAAAAAGAATATAATGCCAGGACGCAATGCAAAAAAATTCGCAGTCAATTTTCTTTGATGGCGGAAAAAGACAAGAGGCTTTTCCTTTGTATGTTTCAAGAAAAACAAAGCAAGTTAAAGCTATCACTAAATTTCAGAGTTACGAGAATAAAATATAGATGACATTTATAATCACCAAACACGAATAGCACAAGTGAGATCAACGCAATGAAATTCCAAGTCTCTTTCGGATCTCCCTAATGATCAAGGTAAGTCAACTTTGAATGATCTTGGAAATGATACCGAAATGATATGAGTTGAAATTAACCAATGTTTTAAAAACTTTCTATTTAACATCTGTTATAGGCCACCAAATCAAAAGCCTATGTTAGATAACAATTCCAAAACAATTTCGAACACACTTTATCTTAATATCGATTCCACCCCTTTTTCTAAAGGGTAGAATGTTTGAAATGATTTTGAAAAAAGCTGATGAAATCTGTACTTTTTTGGATTTCAGTCCACCTAACCTGAAATATTCCAACTTTACCGCCTTTCAGTTTCTTGACCGAATCGCGCTTAAATCGCAAACCACTCCGTCTCAGGTCAAGGATCTTCTCCTGATATTGAATACCAAAAAGCATCTGTGTAGACATTATTAACAAATTTATGTTAAAACATTGTGCCGATCAAATCGCTCCCTCGATCGAATATCTTTCATTCCTCGTTAGAATCTGGCATATTTGACCCGTACTGGAAAATATCTCGTGTTAGCCCAGTTTAAAAAAAAAGAACGAATGAATGAATGATTATGGCTTAACGCTACTTCAGTCTTATTTCAGCCATATTGTGGGGAGAACATGTCTAAACCAGGAGCCAGTAACAAAAAATGTGATCGAAACATCATGTCAAATTACAGACCTGTTTCTCGACAATCTTCGCTCTCCACAATTCTTGAAAAAATGGTCTACAAAATGTTATATGAATATTGTAATGAAAATAATTTTCTGATTCCTGATAATTTTGTTTTTAAGGTTCTGTCTTGACACCTGTCTTATTCCTTATTTATATTAACGATGTTAACACTGATACTGAATGTGACATCAACACTTTTGCCGATGACACATCACTAGCTGAACAAGTCCCTGATTTAACCACCTCCGAAATAAGGTCAACCGTGACATATCGTCGCTCTCAGTCGACTTAAACACACTTAAATAGATTTAAACCTTTCAACCATCGTATTAATTTGTTTTATTCTTCCTTTTTCCCTCAAACAACAAATGACTGAAATTATATGCCTTTAAATTCAAGAGGGTATACGTTAACATATTTTTCGAAATACATATCTGTTGTTAAACCCAATAACCTCACCTTTGTGTACAGTTCTTTTAGTACTTTTGTAGTACTAAATAGCTAATTGTAGAATGAGAATGGGAATAAGCCCTTTACGTAGCGATCTGTTTAAATTTGAAATCATTTGTGAGTCTGCTTTAACAGAGTGTGGATTGTATAAAGATGCTCAACATTATGTGTTCACCTCTCTAGCTTTTGCCACCCTCCGGAAGCGCATGCTCTTCTTCTTGCCCGTTTCCTTTGTCCTGGTGCACATTTCTCTATATTCAAAGATCTTTTGCAAGAAGTTCGAAGATCACAGCGCACGTTGCAAATATTATTAAATGGGTCTACAGAACTGAGTGTTACTTAAAATTTGACTGTCTTCAGTATACTGCAACAGTACATTGCTGACATTCGACGTTTCTCCAACTGTTGGATTAAATTCATTTAGATCTATTTAATAATTGACTTAAAATTTAAATGTTTTCTTAGAATTTTCAATTATTTAATTTCGATGTCTACTGTAATGTAATGTTTACCTATATGCATGTATTTATAAGCGTATGTGCATGTTCATTGTTGTACTTGCGGAATTGTGCTCATTATATCACTAAATAACCCTTTATAGCTGTAGGCAATATGTCGTTTTGAGGAGATCCCCTGGTGGCCATCGGCTGGGGATCATTCTCAAGAAAGCAAATCAAGAATGAAATCAGATTAAAATGAAACTGAGACATAGACATCTACATACGGATCATGGAATCAGTGCTTTATTAGCACTTCTTCTTTTGCGTGTATTTTAAGGTGTAACGTTTTTCTTTTGCTTTTTTTTTTTTGGCTTTTTTTTCCGTTTCCGGCCAGCTTTTTTTTTGAAGTATAGGTCCATGCTTGGTATGAAAATAATGAAAATTGTATACAGTTTGGACGGTTATAAGCTTTCCTGATGAAAGTTTGAAATTTGAGGCGAGTGATGAGGCCGTGAGTGACTTCCCCTTGATGCTGTTGGCACCCCTCACAGCTTCTGGCTTAGGAACGTCCAAATTTGGGCAGTCAATCTATGTCAGGATTTTTAAAGCTGCTTTCTCACTCGCTGGACAAGGTATGCACAAATTCTAGTTGGCCATGGAATGTACGGGGTGAGTTACAACATTGCACTTTAATATTGTCGCTTTTGGAAAATCTAATACGGATGATATGTTTCATAGACGATTCCTATGCCACAAGATGATTGAGATTTTACAACTGTGTTGTGAATACCTCACAGCGAATAGTTAAACAAAAAGCTGCGGTCAAAACGTCGCTTTTATTAATTCCTCCTTTTTGGGTTGGTGCGAACCAGAGTTCGCGACGTAAGATACCGATATTTCTCCTACAGATTTGCAAGTATGCGTACCATTCTTGCGAGTGTTCTGGTAGACAGTGATCTTAAATAAACGCCGCTGAGCCCTTGCTGTCACCTTAGTCCAACCAATAGTGAGATCACGTAAATCTAAAGACTAACCGACATTGGGCTAGAAGCCGCACCTCATGTGTACTAGCGGCTTGCAGGAAAGTATCTTAATCACTCGACCAAGACCTGCTTTCGTCGGCAAGGCCTGGTCCATTTCCATTGTTTTCATGTTACTGTGTATAGATGTGTTTAATGTGATGAAAACGCAGTACTCTGAGTAATTCTGGACCAGTGACGTCTAATAAACTGGATTTAGCAGCACCGTAATTTTTTTTATCTAATTATGCTTAAACCATGGTGCTAGAGGGTGTGGAAGTTGTTACGTCTTAAACACTTACATGAACAATTCGAATAAAACCCTAACTGAGGTAAATTAACAAAAGTTCGCATTTCACCTGTAACGTGTGACCATTTTCCTACTATCACACTGTCGTCGCTGCTCTGGTTTTACTCTTACTACTGCAGTCTTTTATATTACATACTGTATGCTTTACACGGCTCCACAGGTTCCAGAATAATTCCCTACACATATACCTGTGAGATGAGCGTTTCTCATTCACGCCGTTTGTATATGTCCTGCATATGGCGAAATGATCGTTATGTACTTCGAGTATTCCGGTCTCCGTTGAACTTGGGGTACAACGCCGTCCTACCCATGTAAATGAAACATTATTGAGTAAGGTTATTTATTTATTTATTTACTTCACTGATCAGTGTTTTACGGCGTACTCAAGAATACTTCACTTATACGACGTCGGCCAGCATTATAGTAGCAGGAAGCCGGGCAGAGCACGGAGGAAACCCACGACCATCCGCAGTTTGCTGTTGGACCTTCCCCTTACGGCCGGAGAGGAATTCAGCATGAGCTGGGCTTGAATTCACATTGGATTGGTGAGAGACACCTGGATAATTACGCAACGCTGACGAGCTACCCCCCCCCCCGCCACGGAGGCCCCTTATTGAGTAAGGTGTTCAAATACTAAAATAAATTACAGAGCAGTTAATTAGTTCTTATTTTAATCAGAGTTTTAGCAAAGTGTATCAATTTCCATGATATGGCTGAAATATTGGCATTGTGGTCTTAAATCATGATCATTATTTCACTTAAATATAGAACTACAGACCTAAACGTAAATCTGGCCTGAAGAACAATGTGTATGAATATCACACTTCTTCACACTTTTGGTTCTCGAACTGAGTACAGGCGATATTAGACTGTGGATTCCAACATCACTTAGCCGATCTTTGATGGGATTATGGACCTACGATCGGACCTTTCCTGGGCAACTGTCTTAAGATGGATGGCGTTCATCTGAGACTTAGCGCATGTTGACGGCATTAGGGTAAAACGATACGGTATAACGCCACGTGATGGACACATGGCCTAAATAAATAGGAGCTAAATGTATATAGTACAATCGGATAAATGGTGTTGGCGAGTTAGGTTGGACCTCAAAGAGCACGTCTTGGCTGACAGGCTTAATGATACAGGTAAATTAATTAAAGACGGTGTGTCGCGGACAAGGTGAGATCTGTGGATATGAGTTGTCACCAGCCGCGTTCTTGTCGTCCGAGGGTGGAGGGAGGGGGGTCGCTGAAACAAACATAATGATTGTTTCCTATGTATACTATAGAGACAGACAGAGATGCAGTATATGGCGGATAACTAGCCTTATGGAGACTCTCCAGAGAAGGAAATGTGCGAAAGTCTTCCACATCCTTCCCATTCGAAACACATAACTATTGACTTATACTTGCTGGTCTCATGATGAAATAATTTCATAAAATTTTATAATGATAAAACAAATTTCGATGATGCCTCTTTAGACAGGCAGTTCGCCCAGTTAACAGGTTAACCTCGTATGCTGCTCGGATTGCACGCTGAGATTGCTTGTAAACAAAGGATATCATATGGCGAGCACATGGAATTCATGGCCGCCAAATCTGTGCCAATTTGCCAGGCTCACGACATCAAATATGTTCCATTCTTATGTTATTATGTAGCACATCGGCAATAATTAAATACCAGTTTTTTAACCGAATTAAGGCTGTATCATAGTTGTACGGAATTTGGAAACAGCACCACATATTTTCCAGAAATGGGAGAGAAAATATCTGTCGAAAATAAAGTCACCGTGGCGATAGAAGCAAAATAATACTGAAAATACATTAAAGCCCAATCCAACAAACAAACAGTTAGATCACACCTAAGATCGTGGACACAATATTTGTGATCTTGTTCCCTGACACGTAAGTAAATCTCTTAAATCTGTCAAAAAGTGTCAAGTCCGACATTCGCATATCCTTCGTAAACCATAAAGGGGCGTTCCGTCTTAATCACACGCTAATACATCAATTCACAAAGGAATAGCAATCATATAATAAGGTTGTATAAATATTAAATAAAGCTTGTAACTTGAAAGAGAGAAGCAGTCAACAGTTTTCGGTGACACCGGGAACTTAGCGCCCAAACCGACATTCATATACCAGCCGTCAACCGAAACCCGCGTCCCGCGCCAATAATCGCAAGACCAGTTTCCAAAAAACGAGAAAGAGCACAAACCACCAAGAACTAAGAAAGTATATAAAACATAAAACATTGCAATGGATTGCAGCCAAGAGGAGCAGTCGACAGTTTTCAATGATGGCGACAAGATGCAATGAATGTTCAAGGCGGATGAATAAACTCATTATCCGAATGGTGTCCCGTTTTAGCATGTATAGTGTCGTTACTTAAATACGTAACTCGTTGGGATTTGATTGAAACTGTTCATATATGTAAGAATAGATATCACATTCAAACTTTAGCATGTGAAAAATTCCATTTACAAGTGAAGGTATCTGAGTCGCGCTATCATTGCATCTGTTCGCCAAAGCATGAATTTTTGGACCACTGAATATCACACTTTAACACCTCTTTTAAAGGTGAAAAAGAATTATGCAAACTTCACTTGAATGAGTGTGAAGAGCTATGTGTAAATATGGTATCCTTTATTTTGGAATTCTTATTTGGGGACATTTGTAAATAAGTTTTCAAAGTGGTTATTTGGAACAGACTTTTGATAAATATGACCTTTGCATAAAATCAAGTAATTGAGGAAGTGAACCATGTATGTGGCATTTACTTATGAATAAAAGTTTGTGTCATAATTAAGAAAACACTCATGAATATGTTAGATATCTAGACATAACCGTAGCTCTGGTTTAAAAGAAATGCTTACACTTGACCAAATGTAATCATGTATCGATAGAGAACCCTATTCATCGTCAAAAGAGCATCACTTTTTATTTGTGTGATGCATGGTAACCACGATATCGCTGTTCCAAGTAAGCAAAACCGCCAACATTGGGAATATCGAAAGGGCCACAATGCTCTCGATTTTAACCAATGAAGGGCGAGATATTTCTACGACCCGAGAAAACATCTGTTTCCGCTGTGACGTCACCCGTACTTAGTTCACTACCCCTGTCATACAGAAGTAGTGTAAAATCAGCTGTTTTCCTTCTAACTAAGAGATAATTCTGGTATACTTTAAAGTCATTTTCAACGATCAAAGTGGTTGTGAAATACATCTGCGGTTATTCTCCAAGGTCTCAATCAAGAGGCCACAGTGCGTGGCGCTCGATTGTAATGGTAAAGGTGACCGTACTTCGCACTCAAAGGAGTGTCTCGCCCTAACACTGAAGAGCGTAGATTACGGATGACGCAACATTGTGTTTGCGGTTTCTCTAATTGGCATAGGAAATGGACCCTTCTTCTGAAATAATTTGGTTATATTTTTTGTTGTCTTTCCTTTTCATGAACCTCGTAAGCAAAATTTCACATTTTGCCATGTCTAGTCCAAAGTAATGCCATATGTATACACATTCTGGAAACCGGTGATGTCCAAAAAATGCTTTTAAAATTCACCTAACTTTAATATTAATCAAAATAAACAGTAAGTTTGAAAAAAAAATCAGAGCTATTTTTCAAAATGCTTTTTTTTTACCAATTTCAAAATTTCAAATTATTCTCGTCAAATTTTCTATTTAAATTAAAAAATGGTTCCACAGATTTTCACTATTCATCCTAGATTTTTCTGAGATATCATTTTATGTTAAAAATTTCAACAATTTAAGTTTGTGATACTTCGATGTTCTCGCACTAATATCTTTAAACTTAAAAAAGATATCTAAAATTTGTATTTTATTTAATAGGCCTCTTTGAGTAATGTGTACAAGCAGCCATATACAGTTTATAGCAGGAGGCAATACACATTTACCAGAGGATGTCTGTTCACAGCAGGTAAGCCCCCTCAGTAAGCTAACCCCCCCCCCCTTAATCAGGGGGAACTAAGAAAACAAAACTGCTTTAGTTTACAACATCTTACACTTAAGATAGAAGAGCGGAGAATACGAATGTGAAATAGAAAAATATCACAAATTTTCAACCCTGAGGGGTTCTAGTATTCTTAACACTAATGCTATAGGTGGAAGAGACCAAATTCTGGTTCAAGCAACGCACTGGAAAAGCATAACGTCGTTGTTTATAGCATAATTATGCAAAGATGATATATATATTACGAGGTCGTTTAAAATGCCGGTCTTACCAAAGACATTTTTCACCTTACAAATACCTTTTCACGGCCTTATATAAAAAGTTATCGGCGTTTTCATATTTTCACGGGGACCTCCGTGGCTCAGTCGGTTAGCGCGCAATCACAGCACAATGACCCGAAGCCTGCAACCAACGCGGTCGCTGCGATTTCAAGATCAGCTCATGCTTACGGCTCTACGGCGGTACGTGGGAAGGCGCTGCCAACAACCTGCGGATGGTCGTGGGCTATACCCGGTTTCCTCCCACCATAACGCTGGCCGCTGTCATATAAGTGAAATATTCTTGAGTACGGCATAAAACACCAACCAAATAAATAAAATAAATAAATACATTTTCCTGTCCTTTAATCTAACATGGGTCATTAAGTGACCTTGCCTTCATGTAGCGGTGATGTGCTAATCCTGTCGTATTTATGGAGTCTCACAAAACTCACCGCGTTTTGTCGTGAATTGGTCTTTTTGTGTAGCCCGTTTTCTCTCACTTAAGCTGCCACCGGGACGCGCAATAGCTTTGTTTATCTTTATGGCGTACAGGAAAAGCACCGATATTGTTTGGAGTGCTCAGTGTTTTCAATTGATTTAAAAATAGAAAAAAGTTTTATTTTTGCAGTAAAATGCCTGGGCCTCTTTGGGTTCACCGTCGGAGGACAAGACGGCAGATCATATCTAAAATCTCAAACAATAGATATATACGTTTATCGGCCTATATCTCTTGCATTTTGCTGCGACAACAAACATCACGCCTAATCTAACACACCTGAATTTAATCAGAATGCTATTGGTATCTGTTGCATTTTACTAATCCCATTCCAAAATGACCACTGAAAAATATTTCACTTGAAATATATGAAGGTGGTAATGTATAGACTACAGTACACCGGAACAGCTCTTAAATTAACCAGTAACGGCGATACCGATGTTTTGTCGAAACCTGTGTGCAAATGTTCATGAAAACGTTATTTCAAAACTCAGTCATATTACCGAATCAGCAAATCACTTGTGAAATTATTTCATCGCTCAAAAAGGACCCAGTATACTTTTTTCTTTAGGAAGCAGGTTGATCTGTGGAACCGCGCAGGCTCTCTTGCTTTATATGACAAACCACAAGATAACGAAACACCATCATTATTTGGCCATACATGTGAAGACTCCCAATCAGCCAGTGGTCAAAGTCTATTAGCACTGACAAGTATAGAGGTTAGTGTCTACCCGTTGAGATAATCGGACAGCCAGGTGTTGTACACAATGCGGTTCAAATTACAGGACGCGCCATGGCTAACCGTCTTAATCACACAGGTAAATTAATTAAGCCCCAGTGTCGCGTATCCGCTGAAATCTGTGATTATATGTTGTCAGTTTCACCCAACATGTCTTAGTTCAGGCTGCTTCCTTAAAAGCCTCGCGCTGAAGATTACTCATCCGCCTACGTTAAGACATAATGACACCGGACAGAACACTATGCGTACCCCGTACACTGTAAATTTCGATGTTTAACTTATAAACACGTTTATGCAGCTTATATTAAACACTTTGATATTAGGGTATTTTTGACCTATATACAGGTTTTAGACACTTCTGTTTAATACTTAAATATATGTGTATATTTATTAAACACGTGTGTTTGACGTTTCACCACCCATTTAACGCGTTGGGTGTTGGTCAGTTTGCAGTGTATACAGGTGAAAATCTGCCCGTCTGAGTAACCGACAGTGGTATATCAGTCGTCAACCGTTATGTAAGTTCTTGACCAAAATGATCTTAAAACCAATATTCAAACTACTATTTACCTCTAACCACCACGAAAATAAGAAAGTCTACGAAGGAAAAATTAGGACGGAATCGCTCTGTATGCTCTAGACCGTAGAAAACTAGATGAAAAATCCTCCCACGAAGGAACAGTAATAAAATGCAAATTTCTTGACCGCCAAAGAAAACAGAGGAAACATACATGTATTTAAAGTGCATTATCAGTAGATCATGTATGTGACAAATCAGACTGAAGGGATTTGTACTTTTTGTTATATCAAAAGACGAATGCGAGGTGAGAAACAGATTTAGCCAGTTTTCGTCGTTTTACAGAGGGAATCCTCATCGATATAACAGAATATGATTATCTGAACCAAAAATATTTGTGAATTTTCGATATCAGGTCAGACAGGTGTATGGTTTACAAAATACCAAGAAGGTACTGTGTCTTGAAAAACGATAAGAAACTGGAACAGGACATTCAGCATAATAGTTCATGAGATGTAAAGTTGGTTATACTATGTGGTACACAGGTAACTTGTGTTTTACAAGCGGGTAAGTTGCATGAGTTACGGTGAAAAACACTTAAACTACACAAGACATTAGTCTTGTTGCTTTGTACATTTTAATAAGCTGTATATCGAATGAGGTTGTAAATTCAATAAACATACATTGATACGTGGTATATACTTCCATTGAGAGCTGTTTCAGTGCTTAGAATGAATTACGGAGAAAACACTACACGCGAAATTAATCTTTGTTTGGTTACATTTTAACAGGCTATCTATTGGGCAAGGTTTCATATGTAACAAATTTGCATTGATCATTTCTGATCATTTCAGCACATCTTAGGATCATCGTAAGATGGTTGATATGTCACATGTTAGGAGTCAGCATGTCTCAGGATCATCGTCAGATGGTTGACGTCCCACATGTTAGGAGCAAAGAACCTGCGTTTATTTAGTTGTTTACAAATTACCTACAAAGGAAAAAGCCTGTTTCAAAAACCATCATCTGATAACGATCACACGGAAAGAGTCATAAAAAAGACACAGAGGGTAGATAAAGAATATTTTTGGCCGGCATATCTCTTCGAACCCGGAAGCCTCCCACCAATGCGATCGCTGTGAGTTCAAGCCCAGTTCATGCTGGCTTCCTTTTCGGTCGTACTTGGCCATCTCTGCCAGCAATCTACGGACGGTCGTGGGTTAACTCGGGCTCTGAATAATCAAGAATATTTAACTTATACCACGGCGGTCCGCATTTTGGTGGAAGGAAACCGGGCAGATCCTGTGGAAATCCCACGGCCATCCGGAGGTTCTGGCAGATCTTCCCACGTACGGCCAGAAAGGCAGTCATCATGAGCTGAACTCATTGGTGAGAGGCATGGGTCATAATTATGTTATTAATTTATTTCATTACCCCTTAACGCCATTCTCAGAATATCATAACTCTTAAGGGTGATGGAAATCGTGTTCCTAACGGGTGACGTTTGGAACGTTCTGACATTCTTTCCCACTTGAAGCTGCCGAGTAAACATAGAGCAAGTCACGGGTTCGAATCTAATGTGATCACCATTGAAAACTGTTTATTGATTCTCTCCGCTTGAATCCAACTTAATTTTATATTTTATACACGTTCGTAGTTCTTTAGTGTTTTGTGTTACTTGTCGTTTTTGGAAACTGATCTCGCGATTATTGACTCTCATCCCCATTTTTGTTGACCATGAATGTCGGTTTCGACGCCTTGGTTCGGTGACTTGGCAGCGGTTCTAGATCAAGAGGTTTATCAGGTACTTGATCAACGGGCATTACATCGGAGGGGTGTAAGTTGTTATTGTGAAACACATGAGCAGGTGGAATAAAACTCTAACTTCGAAAAAAAATGATAAGATTCCGGAATTCACCGGTAACGTGTGACCATTTGTAAACTATCACTGTCGTTTTACCCTCTATGCTATAGTCTTTTGACATTACCTTAATAATATTTCGCAATGTTTTCTAATACACTCTCTTAAATGAATGAATGGGGAACGAAGATCGCCTAAAAGAAGTTGATCCAAAGATAGTCCAGTTCTCTTTTCCTCTCTTTTTTTAATACGCTGCAATTTCTTTACAGTTGAGTTCAAAAAACAAAGATGTACTGTAAAGGACGCAATATTTATTTCATAATTACACGTTTCTCGTGAGTATTTCCACGGTGATTCCCAGAGTCTAAATAATCCTCAGATATTTCATGGTTTGTAACCTACCATAAAGATTATATAACATTTCCAGACATGTAGCTCTGTCTTTGCAAATTGCAATGTTTGTAGACGACACTTTTAGGCCATTAGCAAAAGTTCCGGGTCATTGCATCGTAACAGCAGAAAATGTGTTTGTTTTAGACAGCTTGAACAGATATGTTAGGGTGGGAAAAGTTCCCCATTCTGTGTAGCTAAATGTTCTTCCTTAGTAGATGACTCTTGCATGATGCACATCCACGTCATGAGGATGCCCGTGGAGACCGTGAGCATATTAACTCTGGATAAACCATTAGTACCTACTGGTTGTGGAAGCATTGCGCCCTATGTCGTTGGAGAGCCGTGGTAATTACTGGAAACATGGCGTCAAGGAAAGAGCAATTTGTTCAACAACTCGGCTGCTGGTGGCGGTACAGAGCTTTAAGATGAAGTGTCTGCACAGTCGTAGAGAGCGATCGAAGTGGTCTTCATTCAGACGACAGCTGAACAGCCCTTATACACACCTGTCCTCTCCCAAGTCCGCGTTTCGCAACGGCAGCTATCAAAATTATCAATTGATCCAGATCCAGATCTCCATGGATAAGGGCACGGTAAACATTTCACTGCGGCTATGGGCCACCAAACCTTTAGCTTCGCCTTAAACTAGGTCCATCTAGCCAATTATTCGATGTGAAGATCCAAACAAGCCGAGCACAGATAAACCAGTAAGCTTCTCTGAGAAATTCTGAAAGAATTAAAGCTTATCGTAAATCACTGGGGAAGAACACCGTGAGCCGTGTCGTTATGGGTGATAGAGGAAAAAGATGAAAGTCAAGTTTACGGCTATGTGGTTACCTCCGTATAAGTAACATTTGTTTGTTTTTGGCTGTTCTAAATATGGCGAAAGGAAATGTTTAAGGGCATTTATTGATCCATGCCTTTACAACGCAATAAGGATATTTCACTTCCACTACTGACACCAGTTTTATGAGTGGACAGGGCCGGATTATAAGTGGACGAAACCAATGGGTTCTGCTGGTGGACTAACCTTTACACTTCATGATGAACGGTTATATACTTGCTGACACACTGGCAAACTGTCTCACTTTGACGTAGTGTTTTTCACCACTACATGCAGCGGGAGAGGGTGGGAGCATCATGCTCGAGCGAACATAAACCTCTAATTGGCTTTTTTATTTTCAATATCATTTGTGAGTTGGTTTTTGTTTTTTTTTTTGTTTTGTTTTTTTTGTTTTTTTTTTGGTTGGTTTGTTTCTTTCTTTCTTTCTCTTGATTTAGCTTTTATCATTTTTCTGCCATATCACCACAGCGCCTCCTTATAGCAAACCGGACCCAATGTGTACATATTTGTAGTGCTCTCTATAAGAGCACTATAAACGAGGAGACTCTCAGTGATGCGGTCGTTGTGAGTTATAGTCTAGCTCATGATGGCTTTCTCTCCGGAATATTCTTCAGTATGGCGTAAAACACCAATGAAATAAATCAAATAGATAAATAATTTTAAATATGTTTAATTGGTAGTTGCTCTGATTTAGCCATTGTACATTTAGATATGCACAAAATTTATACAACTGAATGCTTAAAACAATATAGTAGTTCTTGATTCTTGCTGACTTCAGTAATTTTGACACAAGGCATGTAATATGCACCTGCCCTCATGGAAAATATGCAGAGGATATTGCAAAGTGAAGGTTGAATACCATAAATATTGTTCGAGTGAGTGTGCTTTTCATCTCGTGAGTTATCGTTTCCATCTCTCACCAGAACAATATTTATGATTTTCAGCTTTCATTGTGCAATATTCTATTTATTATTTACACCCGAACAGTATCATGATTTTGTGTACTTTAAAGAGTTTTCGGCATTTTTTTCCAGCCCTCGGCTTTCACGGACATGCCTAAAGCGTGACGTCGTGTACATGACGTGTTATATGACGTCGTGTCTTGCGTGACGTGAGAATCTAGCAGTCGACGAATCTTGCACTATGACGTCATTCCGCTGAGATCAGATCCGAACTTTATGAAAAAAAATGATTCTTTTTTGACGTCATGACATCTGGGTGTGCAATATCAATATGTGATATTTCACTGCAGTGAAAATAACACTTTTGTCAGTGAAGGAAATACTGAGATTTCACTCATGTCTAAACAATAAGTATTGTTAACAACGGTTTTTGTCCTATGCCGTATTATTCATTAAGTATCATTCATTCCTTAATATGGAACAGCAAGCAAGACCGTAACCAAGGGTAGTAAATATCACATGCAGCTTTCTGCTCAGATCTCAAGGTGTGGATTAATTGGTTGAGACCAATTGGGTTGAGTTTATGTCACCTAAAACAAAGAGTCTATACAATGGTACATTTTCCTTTGGTGGTATGTGGCTTCTGGCTGCTGGTTTTTTCATTTGGATTGATGGGTCAACCCGTTGTTAAATAAAAGTGTGCTACGTTCGCTTGAAATATATGTTTGTTCTCATAGTTGTATTTTCAGGACCATGTCAGAGGCATTCGCTTTATGTGTGTCACAATGACTTTCGCCAGATTTCACTACACCTGTACACGCTGTGAGTTCAAGTCCAGCTCATGCTGGCTTCCTCTGGGGAAGTTCGCCATCAACCTCCGGATGGTCGTGGGTTTTCCCTCGGGGTCTGACCTGTTTCCTCCCACAAAAATGCTGGCTGCGGTGTGTGGTGAAATATTATTGAGTACGTCGTAAAACACCAATTAAATAAATAAATAAATAAATGCTATTATTTCGGTCACTTTGGTCGTATTCTTAAATATATATATATATATATATATTGCTCGAAATGACTTTATGTCTTGAACGATTTTTTCAATTTTTTCGGAGTATTTGCTTTTTTATGCATTTTGACCATACCTCTACTATAGCAGCCCGGTTCTGTCTATGTCTTAAGGCTGATAAGATGGAATAACCATAAATGTGACAAGCATTCCATTATTGGCCTATCCCATACATTCCTGTGAGACTTCGGAACCTCGCAGATACGTGGTACTTACATAGCTTGCTCACACGTCAGCGGGTCTGCTGAAAGAACATCGACAGAAATGGGGACGTATGCATTTCCAACCACAAGCCACTTCACTTAGGCTAGGCCTGTTTTAGGTATTTTCCAATCCATGTTTTACCCTGTAATCAATTATTGTGAGGCGCATGGCGAGAAGTCCATTAAGGTTACATTAAAGTGAGCATGTACTATATCCGTTCAAAGAAAAGGAAAACGTTTAATCAAGCATTTATTCATTTGCCTATATTGATTCCACGTTATTATTTTAGACAATTCTTTTCTTTTAAAATGGACTCGGCTTGAAGAAAATATTTTTGGCATCCCTTCAAAAGACGGGGGAACTTATATTACGACAGTTTACAACTCTCTATCAAGTAATACCGACCAAACGTCTAAAAAAAACATTCATTTCGAAATTAATGGGTCATTTTAAGCGTGTTATCTCCCAGCAGGATGGAAGGCCTCTGAAGTCAAGTTTGGCTCCCCTGAAGTATACATCGAACAGTGCCTTCGCTTGTCTATTCGACTAAACGAATGGATAGCCTGAATAAAGCAGCGCAATGGCCATCGAAAATCGCGCAATTACTGCGATCGCTGCTAGTCCAGCTCAGGCTGGCGTCCTCTCTGGATGTACGTGAGAAGGTCAGCCAGCAACCTGTGGATGGTTGTGGGTTTCCTCCCTCCATAATGCTGGCCGCCGTCGTATATAAGTGATATATTCTTGAGTGTAGCATAAAACACCAATAATTAAATAAATAAATAATATTCGAGTAAATTACTTTTTCCGCCGTTGACGATATGCCTTGACCAATACGCTCGAAAAATTGGAATTATCGCTGTCTCAACTGAGGCTTTATGTGTTAAATGTAATGACAACACAGCACTTTGAGCAATTCTAAGCCAGTCACGTGAAATAAATGACATTTAACATCACTGATTGTTTTTTTGGTTTTTTTTACGTACTTCTGCTTAAGCCATGGTGCTAGGGGGTGTGTAATATTGTTACTTCTTAAGCACTTACAAGAACAGTTGGAATAAAATCCTAACTGAGGTAAACTGACCGGTGGCTGGACTTCATCGTTAACTTGTGACCATTTGTCAACTATCACACTGTCGTCGCTGCTCTGGTTTTACTCTCCGTGCTGTAATCTTATATTTATGTGAGGAAGAATTCCAGGTACCCGTGATTTGCTGAAGGCCCTTCAGGGCCTTCCATTCGTACACATGACAGCTGTCTAACAAGGGAAAGAAATCTTCGGTGGAGCATCAAGCAGCAAAACAAAGGATAATAACGTAAAATAATAATAATAAATACCCGTGTTTGATCAGCTCGGCTACAGTTAAAATGAGGAAACTTGAAAAAAAAATAGACATTTGGGGATATTTCATTAGTTAATTTGTTAAAACTTTTACTTCCATGTTATGAAAAATCCAAAATCCAAAATAGCCTTTTTCGACCAATGAACTGTCAAGGCCAATCCAATGCACGTAACACTTGTCAATCATTCTCGTGTTTTCAAAGAACAAGTGGTTGTTATACATGGGCATGGTGTGGACATCAATCGTGAACTTAAGGCATAGCGCTCGAGTATGTGACGCTCTATTTGCTTAACCTTTCAAAGGACAAATTTTACGTACATGTTATTAGACCGTTCTCTAAACGGGAGTCGACTGATTGAGATAAAAAAAAGGTCTGTATCATTGCCATTGCTGATATAGCCAGCTTACGGTGAAGAAATATGGTGAGCTGATAACATTGATGCTCTCTCCCAATAATCTCATGCTGATACAGCAATTACATGTATTAGTGAGAAACAGATGTGAGCATCATAATGTAGCTGTGTTTGTTAATGTGATTGTTCTTTTGGCGTGAAACAAAATGGGTACTGAGCAATGCCTAATCACCCTCTCACGCATGCTTTGGACAGTTTTGTATGCCCCACCACGGTATCTTATTTTGTATTTTATCTCGTTGATGGTCAACTTTTTTTTTACGTAAGAGGGTTTAAAAAGTACAAATGAGCACAAGACTACTGAACCAATGCAAAACAAAAACGATCTGTTTTCGATCAGTTTTGGATCTTTCTTTGTGTTTCGCCACGACGTCCTATTGACTTATGACTATTTTAAAATTTGTGCCGGTTGTCAGCTGTGAACGCATTAGGCTCTCCTTAAGCAAATTGTTCTTTGTACAACGAGGAAAGGAAGACAGATGGACGTCAGTGAAACATTAGGACCCAAAGATAAAGCGTCAATACAAACCGGATAGGTGTAATACAGACGCCACCGCCAGGAGATAAATATTAATACTGTGCAAAGCAGGCATGATGTACGTGTCCTCACAATGGCCAGTGAAAACACCTCTCTCTTTCTCGCGTGAGCCATTGATCCAATCTGCGCATGTGTTAACAAATCATGGAGTCTTTCTGTGACAATCATAACATGAACTCGAGGTATTTGAACAGCATGGCGTGGTTTCAGCGAAGATTTCTTCTGATGAATTGATGCGAAGACATTGCATGCGTAACCAGTCATTTGATATGGACATTAAACAGTTCAGGAGCAGAGTTAAACACGTGTTCTAAATCAGACCCATGCAAATGTAAACTCTACTCCAGTACGTTTTTCGTGGTCCTTATTTACACCACTTTCCCGCTCGTTTTGCAAGTAATTTCAGAGAGGGTGTCTTACGCGAAGGTGCTAAGTGATGACAGCTTAAACATTTCCATGTTACTTGTGAATAAAACCCTAACTGAGATAAAGAGGTCCTATTTCACCGGTAACGTGTGACCATTTGACAACTGCCCCCGGTGCTCTGGATTTACTTTCCACTGCAATCTTTTATATTTATTTATGCCAGCAACCTGCGTATGGCCGTGGGTTTTCACAGGGACCTGCCCGCTTTCCTTCCACCATTATGATGGCCGCCGTCGTATAATTGACATATTTTTGAGCACGGCGCAAAACACCAATGAAATAAATAAATAAATCTTTATATTTATGTAAGCTGCTGGATGGGAGAACCCTGTTTCAAAATCAGTAAGAGTTTACCCTAGATTTGTGGAGAAAATCCTACTTTAAACTTAGATATAATCACAATGTAAATCAACAGCTTTTAGGTTTGTTATATCAGATGGTGATCTGTTTATCACATGTCAGTGAGATTCACTTGCTTGATAGCTATAGTTTCTACGTCATATGCTAGCTGCAACATCATTACGACCCTTTTATCCGAGACTATTCCAGATAATTACAATTACAAGTTTTACAAAAAAACTCCAACTATACGGTCTAATTAAACAAAACATCATTTTGGAAATTTCTTGCAAAAATATCTTTTAAATACGTTTTCTGTATATCTTTCTTATGACATTTTTTCATGGTAAGCTTTTTCAAATAAACATTATCTTCCTCTCTGTTAGTTTTTAAACTGAAAGCTAAATAACTGTGCACTGGCGCCTACTGAGACGTCGCAGCCGGTATTGGGGGTTTCGTACAGAGAGAGGAATGCACTCAAGTTAGGCTAAGGTATATATATCAAAAGCATTCAGGCACATATTATTTTCAATAACAATCCTTTCTAATCTTCGCTTATGGTTGTGATTGTCCCGCCTTATGTACTCTGCTATACGAACGTCTCTTTTGACGCCTAGATTCATACAAACAGCAACAAAGTCAATCTTTTTACTAGCAGTCTTGTATCTATATTATAGGTCAGTCTCGAGGATGTTCTCTTATTTGTGTCTAACATGCCTCTATTTTCAATCTTCTCAATTGCATTGTTTTCATGTTATTGTGTAATGTAATAAATGTGATGACAACACGACATTTTGAGTAATTGCAGATCAGTTGCATTTAACATTACTGAATTTATGTTTTCCCCATTCCACTTTATTTATTAATTTACGGTTTGGAAACAGGGCAGAGCCCGGCGGAAGCCCACGACCATCCGCAGGTTGCTGCAACTTCCCACGTACGGCCGGAGAGGAAGCCAGCATGAGTTAGACTTGAATTCAAAGCGAACGCATTGGTGGACGGCTTCTTGGTCATTACCCTGCGCCAGCGTGCTAACCAACTGAGCCACGGAGTTCCCCCTCCCCTCTCACCAATTCTACTTAAACCAAAGAGCTAGGGGGCATGTGAATTTTTATTTCTTAAACACTTACATGATTAATTGGAAAAAAACCCTGAATGACGTAAATTGACAAGAGGCCGAATTTTACCGGTATAACGTGTGGATTACTTGCCAACTATCACCGTAGTTGCTGTTGTGGTTTTACTCTCTATGCTGTAACTTTTGACACTCTGTTCAGTAGTTTGTGTCAGATGTTTCGGTGGAAAAACCATCGGGGATGATTGATGTATTGTGCCGTACTCAAGATGCTCATTTCAGCAACGACGTTCTGTCATATGGCTGAAGGTAACCGGAGTGCTTGGAGGAAACCACTGACGATAGGCATGAGAGTGTATCGGAAGGTTACTGTTTAATATTTATGAAACTTTAAAACCCCCACCGCCCTCTAGAATGGTTTAGGTAATTTGTCCGGAGAAACAAATGTGACTAAATTAAAAAAAAACACATTATTACATAATAGTAATGTAATTATTACTGATTACAATGACATCCATGATTTATAAAATCAAAGACTAAAGCATGAAGAGTAAAACCAGAGTAGCCATGACTAGCAGTGTGATGACTACCACATGGTCGCACGTAACTGTTGAAATCCAGCCTCAAGTCAAATTACCTCAATCAAGGTTTTATTCCAACTGTTCATGTAACTGCTCAAATAGAAGCAACTTACACCCAGCCGTCTAAAATTACTCAAAAGTCATTTACACTCTGTTGCATAACACCATTGTGTATGAATCTCAACCGAAGGAATAATGATTATTATGGCTTAACGCCACGTCAGCAGTATTACAGTCCTAGTGTGAATGCAAAGGTCAGTTGTTGTGCATTGTCATTAATGACCACTATTCCTAGACGGTACGTCCGCCGGTCATAATTCTGATCACAGAATGACTTCGTCATTAAGTTTCTTAAGCCATGCAGCAATGAGCGGAGAGAGCTTCATGCGAACTATACAGGCACATCGATATGTTAATTAAGTTTGCTTGATAGATTGTAGATTCGTTACCACACTATTTAGTACAGCAGCCAAACAGCAGCAGACAAACATTAATACCGTGTATTGCGGATAAAATAGAATACTTTTAACATTGGGTGGGATGTTTTCGCCAGTGCACATGCAAATTCCTTTCTTTGGATCAATACTGTCGTGGGCTTAGGAACTGAATCTTCATGCAACTGAGCATATTGTTCAACCACGCAAATTTAGAAGCGACTTATCAACCACATATTGCGTCATCACCGAATTTGGACACATTCGATTGTTGTTTACCGCTATACTCAAGAGAAAATTTAGTTACAGTAAATGTAATCAGAAATAGTTGCCTAACATTTTTGACAGGTCACATGGTACAGTAGGGCTTTTCTTACCTTTAGCGATAAAAGAGTTCAATCTCGAAACTCTCTTATTATTGATGCGGGGATGCAGAATGGCATATATAAACCACAAAAACTGAGCGAGTTATGGGAGAGTATTTCCACACGCAACAGATTCGTCACTTTCCTGAAACGCGAGGTTTTCAGCGAACTTCATGTAACCCTGCATAAGAAAACATCATCGAAAACATAACAAACCCCAAAACCTCCATGAAAAATGGACGAACGATTATCACCGAATGGGAGCCTTTATTGGAATCATGGATTCTGCCTGTGCACTGAACATGAATGCCCAGAGGAGGTCTGTGTGACGAATGATGTTTCATATATAGAATCTAGGCGTCGAAAGATACATTTGTATTCGTGCATCGGCCACATACCAACATGAACGCTTTGTGTCAATAATGGGGACGAGCCGTTGTCACTCAGTAGCAACGAGACACGAGGTGTGGGTTCAAACCCTGCCTTAGACAGAAAGTCCAAAATTCCCCCTTCCTACTTTTTTAACCATTCGTTGGAGACAGCCTGCTGCTTGTGCTGTGTAATATTCGTTGAAGTCCGCTTGTCTTCCACCAATATGGTGATCATTTCTGTGCGTCACACGTGGGGAAATTCGGCAGTATCCTCCAACAGGTCTGTGATGTACGCCGGTGCTCCGGTTTCTTCCATCCACAGATCTAATTGGCTACCATGCATCGCATAATTTATTTATTTATTTATTTATTTATTTGATTTGTGTTTTACGCCGTACCAAAGGATATTTCCCTCATACAACGGCGACCAGCAATAAGGTGGGAGGAAACCGGACAGAGGCCTGGGGAAGCCCTCGACCATCCGCAGGTTGCTGGCAGACCTGCCCATGAAGGGCCGGAGAGGAAGCCAGCATGAGCTGGACTTGAACTCACAGTGGCCCCATTGGTGGGAGGCTTCTGGGTCATTGCGCTGCGCTAGCGCGCTAACCGACTGAGCCACGGAGGTCCTGCATTACATAAGTGGAGAAACTACTGAGCATAGTGTTAAACCACAATCAAATAAATAAATGTGGCTACCATCGCGTCCGGCATAACATTGATTATAACGTAAAAATTCTGTTGCCTCATGGCCACTGTAGTGTCATCATTGGAATGCCTTGTGCACCAATATTTGGTTTTCATGTTTCTTTCTTTCTGGTTAAATTAGTACTATATAATTAACTGGCATGTAGCGGGGTTATAAGAAATATATTAATAAATTTAACACGTTATCTTGTGGCCATCGAGTGATGGTGGAGTAGCTTTTTTTGACCTTGTATTGGGTGCATTTGTTCAGCATGCAGGTAGGATTTCATTCATTCTTTCTGTGCTTCAAGATGAATGTCACCTTCAATACTCCACTAGGCAGGCCCAGGGCCAGCATATATATGGCGCTGCTGTTGAACTGCTTAACGTCATGTGGCCACCCACAAGCATGACTACACATCCAATCTGTTTATTCCGGTGTCCGACAGACCTCGGCCATCCACCTGACTCCGTCTGCTTCAGGACATTCTACGAAATACCGAGGTTGCCAGTGTTAAAAATCTTGGTATTGACTAGAAGTCTCTGACTTCTAATCCTGGAACTCACCGAGAAATGGACTTTTATCAAGGCACTGATCTCTAACTATTAATATACTTCTACCATTAAACTTGTATGTTTCAGGAATGGTCACGTAATGTCTCAGTGTTATGAGTCCATCAACGAAATGACTGAAACATTGGGTGACAACGTCGTCCTGTCTGCCTCTGACTAAGGTATCAGTTAGAAAAGGTACACGATGGTTTGTTGGGGGGTTTATTTTATCAAGAAACCGTTTCTGGGCACTGAAACCTTCTAACATTAGCTGCTCATGCCTGACCCCAGCCTTCCCCTTCCCTCGGCCCTCTTCACCTTCTTTCGCCCCTACCTTCCATAACCCTTAACCCATCATTCAGGAAAATGTGTATGAATAGCTGAAGCAACGTTACTAAGTCAAATTCCGCAAGCAATTTGACTGAGCGGAAAACATGCTTCAATAGACTTCCGAGAAACTCGTGGTCAGTGTCTGTAACCATCGACAACCCTATTGCACAGAAAACACGGAGATGATTTGTCACAAGACTGAGAAAGGCAGTTTGCTTTGGTGCAGTGAAACGATGAGCTATTGCCTAGGGGCATGTTCGCCACGATATGAAATCTAGTCAAGCGGACACACAAGGAAATATTAATGAGATCTACGTTAATAAAGGAAATCTCTAGCGTAAAAGAGAGGGAAATGATGAGAAATTCCTTCATTGACCCATCCGTCGGTGAGATCGATATTATCTTTATCAAATGACGCAATTAAGGCGTCCCGATGGTCTTGCACAATAATCCAGGCATTAGTTCTACGGACAATTCGAAGACACGCGGTACGGGAGGCTGTCGTCTTCGACCGATTCAGCGGGTCTCTTGACGAGGCAGCCATGTGTTTTTTTGTTTTTTTTTTGTTTTTTTTTTAAGTTTTTGCTAGTAATTTGCTGGTAGTCCGGAAAAATTTTATAGGGCAATATTTAGGTGAACCTATGTGTGCCGTAATGAAAAGCATTGTAATGCTCTGTAATTTGGATTTTCCTGGGTTTTTTTTTTTTTATTTGCATTTCCCTGATTCGTCATATACATCATAGCCGATGAGGCTTAGCAGCATACTTACGAGCTGAGCCGCGTTGGCCACAGATATTACAGTAAATTTACCGAAGCTTTGATTGAAATGACGACAGCTCATGACGTATGAAGAGCTAGGCTCGGCGAAGATACCGTGACATTTTCTAGCTGACGCATAGCCGAAATCATTTTCAAATGCTACAGCAAAGTATAGCCTCTGTTTTCCAGGATATGCTTAATAAGAGATGACGTATGTACAAGTGAGATTTATCGACAGAGCCCTCAGATAGTGTATCATCTGGGGTGTCCCTTCGAGGTGTTCACCCACTTTCGTTGTTTGACTAGCAAGGAACACATTTGGGCTGTTTCTGCTTGTGCTATAGTCCGTGGATGTTTCTCTGACACCCTGCACAGCTACCTACGGCTGACTGCTTCTTGACAGCTCATCTTATTTACTCAGGGAGAGGGTACGCAGCGTAATGGCCTTACCAATGCCATCGCTGTTCAAGCCTAGCTCACGCTGGCTTCCTCTCCTGTCGCTTCTGGGAATGTCCGCCAGCAACCTGCGGATGGTCGTGGATTTCCCCCGGGCTCTGCCCAGTCTCCTCTCACCATAATTCTGGCCGTCGTCGTATAAGTGAAATGTTCTTGAGTGCGGCGTATAACACCAATCAAATAAATAAATATTTACCCAGTCTAAGCACCTAAAGACACCATAACCACATTGGACAAATACCTTCACTTCTCGGGATATCGTCCAAATTTAGCTCTTCGTTAGGAATACCGTTATGCACGTTGTGTGTTGGAAATACAACATTGTGTATAAAACCCTTAGCCAAGTCAGTAATAGGAAAGACTACGATATTGAGATTAGGGCCAGAGCAGCGACGACAGTCTTCAAACGTAAACGGTGAAATCCGTCCACGTGTCCATTTGCCTCATTTAGGGTTTTCTTTTAATCGGGCCTTGGTACACACAACAAATAGCTGTTATTTACGAGTCTGTGTCTTGGGATATCAGCATAGAGAATAAATCCAGATAAGCCACGACAGTGTGGGAGCTAGCAAATGGTCGCACATAACCCGTGAAATCCAGCCTCTCGTCCAGATATCTAACCAGTTTTAAACGAATGAGCCGAATGTAGACCTGATGCATATTGGATGTAACGTTTCCACTCTAAATTCATATTTTGGAGACCTTAAGAGTAATTCTGACATAACGGGACGATTGAGTGTTTTGTGTTTGTATCTGGCAATGGTACAGGCATGGTGTCTGGTCCCTTTACATTGTGTTCACGTTACTGTTTATTAGGTGTGGTGGCAACACAGTTGTGTAAGTTGCTACTGTTTAAGTTGCTGCTGTTTAGGTTGCTACTGTTTAAGTCGCCACTGTTTAAGTTGCTACTGTTTAAGTGCCTACTGTTTAAGTTGCTACACTTTAAGTTGCTACTGCTGAAGCGATTGCATGAACAGTTGAAATGAACTGTGAGGTAAGTTAACATGAGGAGCCAAGTAACACAATGTCGTCAGTGGTCTGATTTGACTTTCCAAGTGCAGACTTTTCTAGTGAATATACGTATGGTACTCATCGAGAGGGATGTGAGACACCAGAAGAAAGCTGCTCCGCCTTTGTATAAGCGACACATAAGTGAATTCGGAGTTAAAACGATAATTATATATATAAATAAATAATACATGTATACTTTTTTTGCTTTTTCTTTTGTAAAGTCATCTTTGAATTACATAAAGAAGCATGAGAATGTACGGGAGCGCTCCATTCTCGGCTGTCAACAATGTAATTCTACATCTAAAACCATGTCGAGATCAAAGGCCTCATTTTAACGACCTAATAAAACACAGTCGCGAATATGTACCCTTTGAAATTTATATCGTCAGAATCCTTGTAACTTTTGAAGATTCAAGGATCTTAATATGTAAGACAATTATTCTAGGGGGCATGGATTACGCCTGCCACTTTTCCCTGCCAGATTCCCGTACAAATTTCTTTTCTTTACAGCCGTAATTAAATGCAAATTACAACAAGGATTAATTAAACTACTTGTTATTGTAAAGCAAGTTAAGGCCAAGGAGACTAGTTTTTGTTATACAGTTGCCACGTTTTTTTACACATTTATACACATGTGTAATTGCAAGGCAAACCATCTCCTATGAAACTGGGGTGATAGATTGATCTCTAAAGAATGCGGCTCGGCCACATGTGACGAGCATGTGGCTCCGTATTAAAAGCCTCTGATTTGCCACTTTACAACAAGAGGGATAGTTCCAATTTTGATATTTTGAATTAACCTCACTTGGATAGCAATATACCGAAGGGTCCTGCATATAGCGTATCCATATCTCGCTTGTAGCATTTGTTACACCCTGTGTGTACAAGAATAGCACACAATTTGGATGCTGATTTTATTCATCCGCCTAGAAATTCATTGAATCTTTTCCACATCATTGAAAACTGCTGACTTCTCTTTAGATGAATGCGTGCTAAGTTTTTATTTTATATACTTTCTTACTTCTTTGGTGGTTTGCGTCATTTGTCGTTTTGGAAACGCCCACTTTGGTTGACGCCTGATATACGAGTGTCACTTTCGACGCGTAGTTTCTGCGTTTAAGGTTAAAATGCTCTTGGGTCATTGCGATTTTTAGCATTCTTTTAACATGAGGCGGACGGTTAAATTTGTGCCACCTTGTTTACCTAGTTTTAACACAGGGCATTCACTGATTTATTGTATGATTCAAGAATATGATTGCACAAAACTTCCGCCCAGGTGGCGTCGACCAGTTGATGTAACCAAGTGAGAGTGGTAGAAACTATGGTCCAAGATTGGACTTGAACGCGTATTTCGTGAGTCCAAGCGATTGAAATACAGGCGCCTCACGCTTTTGCTTTAGTTAACTCGGCAAACTCGTTCTTTTACCTCGGCATACACGAGAGCTTAAGACCCAACTCAACTCATCAAGGACTATTGCGTCGGGTCGTAAGCGCTCTTGTGTGCAAAATAAAGACCGGACCCAACTGGTGTTGTGCCCCTGGCGTTCCGTGTATGCTGGTCAATTTTAAAGTCGTTTGTCAATCGGAGACTGGCACCAATTCTGTACGATCTGTCGAGCTGAGTTGGGTGGCGTCTGATACTCTTGTGCCTTAGGAGCAGAACAAAAGAGAAAGGAACATTCGAGTGCTGCTTGCCTGGCCAGTCTTGTTTTAGACGAACAATGTTCCCCATTCGGGGACAAGTTATTGGCTGGACTGGTGGAATAGTACTTGACCCGTCCTCTTATCCTGGGCGACAAGTCAAGAAGCACCAATATAAAAAGTGATTGTTAATCTAAGAGTGTCAGAACTGATCCTGCTCGAGATTGAATACAAGACTCCCGCTCACGAGGCAGACGCTCTAACTTTTCAGCAACCGTACTTTCAGTGCGGGGAAAAAAGTCGTAACAGAGATGCATAGTTGATTATCGACACCATATATACTAAAATGGTACACGATTCGGATACTGAATTTATTCATCCGCCTAGAACATTCATTCCGTCATCACTGAAAACTGTTGACACCTTTTCTTTGCATTAATCCACCCTAAGTTTCTCAGTTCTTTGCTGCTATGTGATATTTGTCGTTTTAGGAAACTGGTCTTGCGATTATTGACTCGGAAAGCCCATTATGGTTGACGACTGGTATATGAATGTCGGTTCGACCTCTAGGTTTGAAACCTAGATCAGTGACGTCAAATGAATTGCAATTAATATCATTACATTGTATTTCACCAAATTCTGCTTAAGCAGTGGTTCCAGTGGCACGTTAGGTGTTATTATTAAAGTTTTTACACGAACGGCTGCAATAAATCTCTGAGGTAAATTGAGGTCGCTTTTTCACACATGGAGTTCTATCCTCCATGCTGTTATCTTCTATATAAGACACATCCAAAAAGAGCGAGATTATGATTTGAGCCCGTAACTTCATGAATCTGGGGCCACAGATTGCACTGAAACGAGCACTTTACGCAATAAGCCATGACGTATCGATTTGGGTGTGAAAATCAAGCGGCATTCTTGGTATTAGAAAATGTTGGTTAATGAGGGTCAGTATAATGCACTGAATGTATATGGGTCTATACAATCATTTTTCAAACTTTTGGTGTGTCTGTATTCAGTAGGGAAATGTGAAAGGGAGCAGGTGTTAGTGTGAGGCATTTCTTTTACATTATAGTGTAATGTGAGTGTATGGTAGCACCTTCGTGGCGTGTTCAAAACCATGCTTTACGTCTGACGGAAAGCAAACAGAGACGTTTTCTTGCCAATAACATTTATGCTTATTAATTTCACAGAATATAATAAATTCAGAGCTTCATGACGTCAATGGCGCACACACGTTGCCGACGTCGTCAGATGACGCTATGATGTACCTGGCTTTGAATACGACATACTGGGGTTAAAGTCAAAGTCACTTTTTTTTTCCGGATGGGGAGGTTATCAACATTATTTTCAACATGTGTCCTGTCCTGATGTCTTTATTGCCCTGCCTCACTAGAGCGCCATGCCTCTGCACCATTGCAACCTGAATATGACAATGTCAAAAGATGTGAACAATATGCTTCTACAAAGGTGAAGGGGTGCTCGTTACGGTTACGCCGTAGTGCCCTGAGGACGAGTTTCGGAAAGCCCTCACATAGGCCATCAGAAAAGGCATAATCGACATGTTATGGGTCCCTCTGGCTACTCCTATCACTCATTTAAGCAATGATGTAAGATGAAATGAAAATTATCCCCGGAAACAGTGTGAAAGGGCTGGCATGTACTCAGATTCACGGCGTCCTAATACACACCCTTCATCTCCTCGCGAGTGCCCGAAGACAGTTTTACACAACTAACCGAAAAACCAGTATGTAATGCCCATTAGGGATTAAAATCATTTTGCTTTGGTCCGTCGATGTGTGTCGTGACCAATAAAGTGCCAACGCGTTTGTCTGGTGAGCCGTTCGCAGCTTTGTTGTCACGTGGTACTGGAAAGAGGAGGACGCCGTTCGGCCGCCCGGATAACGGTAACTCATCGATCGGCCGACGATGGTCGGCAGAAGGGAAGCTCAACGACTCGCCCGAGCCGAGGAGATCGGGAAGGCAGGTTGAGAGGACTGCAGATATCTCTAGTCCGCCG
Source organism: Acanthopleura granulata (assembly GCA_016165875.1). NCBI lineage: Eukaryota > Metazoa > Mollusca > Polyplacophora > Chitonida > Chitonidae > Acanthopleura > Acanthopleura granulata. The sequence continues at coordinate 13,970,400 of JABBOT010000011.1, read as the reverse complement.
AGACGGCCGCTCCGATAGATGGAAGCACTTGCGAGCATTCGCTGCGACAATTATGTCAACGCAAAGATACACTCGGCGGTGATGCTCGCGCCCCAAGTTTTTGTGATAGGGATTTAAGATTGACCGACTTCAATGGGGATTTTCAGTCTTTTTCATTCTGCTGGAATGGGATGATGTCCGAAGCCTATCGAGCACCTTGGAAAGAATGCTTCGCAACCTTCCGAGCGAGGTGCTCACGAGGAAGGGGACATCGCATCGTCACGGCGTCGCCAGTGCATACCCGAAATCCGGCAGCCGCTTGGTCGCGTGGCTGATGGTGGCACTAACAACAGCGGGTATTCCCGGTTCCTCAGTCATGGGACAAACGCTCTCCGTTGGTGTCGTCTTTTCCGCAACCTGTGACGGTGACGAAACTTCGCTCATCAGTAACACGGCAGAAGCCGTTAGACAAGATCATCCGTATCCTCAACTGGATTACGGACTCCTTACTGTGTGTGGAGAAAGCTTGGCCGATATAACACAGGCACTCGACCAAACTTACGGCTACTCCGGTGTAGCTTCTAGGTACAATTCCTTTATTTTGGTGTCCCGTCCACAGTTTTGTCAGCTCCCACTTTTGTATGCATCTGAAAGTAAGAAAGCTACCGTCTCTTCGAACTGTCCAAACTCTGTGTCAACGTTTTCGCGGCTGACCCCGATGGCAAGGCCAAACTATTTGATATCCCTTCAAATGTCAGTGCTATCTGTGTCTAGTGCTTTGGACAGGCTATTAAAACACTACCGGTGGCAGGAGGTACATTTTGTTGTCTCCGAGGAAACTACGTGGTTTCAACTTTCCCAGTCAGTTTCCCTAAAACTGTCATCTATGGGATATACGGTGAAATCGTTCCAAGCAGTCCCGTCAAATGGATCTAGGTCAGATTTGGATGAGACTTTCTCTTCCGTCGGTACAGACAGCAAAGGTGAGACGTGTTTTTCTTGATACATTTTGTTCTCGAAACTTTACAGTGCAACGCAACCTGTACTTGTCCGGCGTGACCAAAAGTTCATTGTCCGTTCCTTCTTCATTCCCACGCACATATTTTCGAACGAATGGTACATGTATATATTTTCGTGAAACATTAGACTTCAACAAAGCCTATACTTGTCCGCTTGTCCGGCGTGTTGTTCACGCTTTCCTTGTTCCCTCAAGCGCATATGAGAAATATTACCAGCGACCGATTACTCCAACCCCAAACCTTAATCCTTCCGTCCACTTTATTGCTTACTTCTCTCCACACACTCAGACGATACATCACGCAGTATAGATATTTAGTAAGTATACCTTCTACGCTCCTTGCCTCTATTCAATACGCCAAAAGAAAGACATTTACGGAAACAGTCTATCACCACATGTATTACCGGTGTTTATATGTTTACCTGTGTTTGTTACAAGACAAACAGGCAGTTTATTCATTCAGTCTATACCCTGCTTTGAAAAAAGTAAGTCATACAAAGAAGACTAAACCTATGAAAACAGCTGACCTCGGATTTTAAATCCGTGTTTTCCCAAAAAGTAAATCGAATCCTTTCTGCTATACATTTCAACATTAGTTTTTGGGTGCATCCTCGATGCATGTCGGTATTGCGTCACAGAAGAAAACAAGATAAGAAAAAGTACCAGATCATAGCTTATATAGCTAACACCAAGCCGAACAATTTGTGACCTGTTAATTCCAGAATACTAAGGGCCAAGTAACATATCACTAAGATTGCTGATTTTAAAATTTATACATAATTACACTAAGGATTGAACTGGTTATCTTGATAATCGCTTTTACAGTGCAAGATCATCTTGTATACAAGGTATATAATGTTGATCATTATTTCTGTTATGAAATGAATTTTTGTTCATCTATGTATGTACATGCACGATGTAAATAATCTGTCTGAGATTATATATTTTCCTATGCGTGAGACTCCATTTGTTTTATGACAAGTATTTCTTTATGCCCAGGCAGCTGGAACTATTAATCTAGCATCAAATCATATAGAGCATCTATTACGTGTCGTGACCATTAGAGTTGTCTATAATTTAATTTCGAGTCTTGCATGAAATATGATGAAGAAAGCCGTAATTATCAATGAGAGAGAATCACGTCCGACGGTGTAAATTTTCCATAAATCAGCCTTTATACACAAGTGTAGATAATTTAAGACTTTTTTTTACTATTATGTATATTTGTATAAACATAACATAACAAACATGGTGACAGGCATATGGTAACAATTCACATTTTTATACATAAAGTAATCTTTAATAGGATTATCTGGTTCTTCTTTTCAATGGTGCTATAAAAAGGGGGGAAATGAGAAACTCACATCAGCTTTGTAGTGCAAACGTGAATTTCGTTCTTAGTTGGTCATTTATTTTCGTGATAAGAAAAACTTGTATGTCTCGGTGATTATATATGTTGAGAAGCAAAAACATCAAAACGTTTCTTTAAAATTAACATTTTTTTCCTGATTTCAAAATGCTGTGTTTTTCCATGCAAATAATAATATGACTAAGGTAATTACGGTGATAATTTAATAATTTCCACGTTCACTTCATTATAACTTTCTAGTAAACAAGACTTAAGCCTGTGGCAATTTCTGCGTTCCGATTGTTTATGGGAAATTTCGAAAAATTTTTTAACAGCCAGTCTCAGACTGATCCAGATTTTGAATAGTTCTCCTTCAGTCAGTATTAAATACTATCCTCAGTTACCGCGTCATCGGCGACCTCATCATCAGCTAACCTGTCTACATTGTGTAATAGAAAAGATTACGGCACAGAGAGTAAAATCAGTGCAGCAAACACAGTGTGATAGTCAGCAAATGGTCACACGTCACTGGTGAAACCCGGCCTCTAGTCGATTTAACACGATTTCCCTGAAGAATTCAAATGCTTTTCCTTCACACTGCCAATACGAAGGAACCCATCTCAATCTCACACCCACAAGCATCACAGACAACAGGCAATCCTTTTAGCGTGTACTTTTCTCTACGAAACAAGTTTATTCTGACGATGAATTTTGGGACCAGTGGATAAGATCGAACTTGTTTACTCCTTAAACATCGTAAGAGCAGCTGAAAGAGGAAAGTAAATATGTAGCGCAAAATGGACTTACACGGCGGTGTACAAAATTGAACTCCGTACAGCTGCGCTAATGTTTAAAGCGACCTGTACATTGGGACACCATTATGAGTGAAGACAGTACAGCATAAATGGACAGAAAGTGTGTGCCCTGTCACATGAGGGTGTTATACATTTCTGGAAGAAGAACAATTTGCCTTTTCCATTATTTTTTTTTCTTTTTTTTTTGGTTATAAGCTGCATATAATACACAGAATCTGGTGTTGTACTTTAGTTCGATGTCCCTTGTACACAGTCCTGGAAAAATGCTATTCGTCAGCGTGAGAACCGGGCATTTTCACTTCTGCATTTCCCCTGTTGACACCTTAAACAATAGGAGTTTAATTTTGTTTTTAGAAATGGAAGGTAATGAACACTGCAAACTTACACTGGGGCCGCTTGCTATTAACGCGTGACACTATTGCGGCCATACACTATAGAGCCTTGTAAATAAAATTATGTCTTTGTATATTTGTTTATTGTATACAGGAGAAATGCTTTCATGTGCGCATGTGTATAGTTAAACTCTGTTGTTGGTGGCTATTATAATGTGTAGCATGATACAATAACAAATTGTTACTCAAATTCACTAATTATGCCAATAAACCACGAATGACTGGCCAACTGGTCACATTCATTAGTGTCTATTATAGTCATTTGACAAGAAATGCAGTTTGCGCAGTTATCGTCACACGTTGTACTGCTTCACCCGCCTGGTCACACTGGATGACAGCCAGTGAACAAAACTAATCTTCCCAATGATATGACGTGCTAGTACAAACTTGTTATTTCATTAGGGAATTCCAAGCCTTTCAGTGTGCGTAGAAAATCAATTGGCTGTATTGACTTGTAATCAAGTATTGATACGTTCATACCTGTACATTTGGAAGGTGTTTTGTTAATGTCAAAAAAGAAATAAAATCGACAGAATGGTTGCGCCCTAGTATAGCTCTTCAAGGGTCAATACTCCCGTGGTTGAAGGCTAACCTGTCAGATGTGTTACGAATACACACAAGCTTCTTCACGCTTTATGGCAACCAAACTAGCTTTACCTGTCTGTACGACATCTTCGAAACGAATGGCACTCGGGCATTTTCGGGCTTTTCCGATTACACCCGAGGGTTCGCAGCTGGAATATCCCTTGTCTGAAATGAATTGCTGTGATAGCCTTAATGCTCAGCCTGAAGTGTTGTGGGTTATATGGCAAACTGAAAATAAATATATGGTTCTTCACTGGTGGATTCAGCTAAATCATCTTCCATAATTTAATACGTACAACTTTAAGTCCTGTAAATTACATTTTTTCATCTGAATCCCATTCTTTGCTCTTTACGTCTAGCAAAATGTCGTTTGCATTACGTTGTGGCCGTGTCACGTTGTGTGGCCGTGTAACGTTGTGTGGCCGTGTCACGTTGTGTGGCCGTGTCACGTTGCCTGACCATTGTATCTAAGAGCCTTAAGCCTGCTCATTACAGTTCACTGAGTGACATTTTCTTCGTAGTTGGGTCTAGCCTCAAGCCTTGCGCATTACATTTCGCAAACTCACTTTCCTTTGCCTCAGTCACATTCTCTGACCAATTCAGTAGTCTCGCGACTAGATATAACTAAATCACATTCCCTAACCATTGCGTTTGTCCTTAAGTCTTCACCGCTACGCTTGAGTCAACCACATTCCCTGACCATTACGTCTGCCCTTAAGTCTTCACCACTGCTCTTGAGTCAACCACATTCCTTGACAATTGCATTTATCCTAAAGTCTTCACCACTATGCTTGAGTCAATCACATTCCCTGACCATTATGTCTGTCCTTAAGTCTTCACCACTGCTCTTGAGTCAACCACATTCCTTGACAATTGCATTTATCCTAAAGTCTTCACCACTATGCTTGAGTCAATCACATTCCATGATCATTACGTCTGTCCTTAAGTCTTCACCACTACTCTTGAGTCAAATACATTCCCTTACTATCACGCTTGCCTTTAAGTCTTCTGCATTACGCTTGAGTCAACCATAATTTCATTACCATTAAGTATAGTCTGAAATCAGTGCATTATATGTCAGTGAATCGATTCCTCAGCCATAGTCATGTTCATTACGTTTGGCTGAATTTAATTCCATTACCATTACCTGTAGTAATCTTACTACAGTTTTGAGAATTATACTTTTACCAATGTGTGTAGCCTGAATTGTCTGGTGTTCTAGCAAGGAGACACGGTTGTGCGGACAATGTAAGTAGCAATAATTTTAATAGGACGTCTGGAATCATAATTTACAATAGGAGACTCTTACGAACTACACAAAAGGGTTCAAAGCGTAAATGTGCCTAAACGTGTGACGTTTTACCTGAACAGAAAAAAGTACAGAGTACGTAACTTTGGGCCCTTTTGTTAAAAACGGGAATTAGTTTTTAGGGATCTGTTCAAAATTGACGTTTAACTCTGCACTGTTACCCTATTACAGTATCCCCATGAAGCAGAGTCATTCAACATAATCACTTAACCTGTTTACCTCAAAAATGCCTTCTTTTCTATTATTTGCAAGACTTAATATCTACCTAAAATAATACGAACAAAGAACAACACTCCACATTTCAAAAGCAAAAAGCAAATGTTCGTTCAGATTTTTGCGTAAAGCTTGGAGAGTACCATCAGATTCCTGTTAAATCTGATCTGATTGGTGTTATACGCCGTACTCAAGAATATTTCACTTATACGACGACAGCCCGCATTATGGTGGAAGGAAACCGGCCAGAGCCCAGGGGAAACCCACGACCATCCGCAGGATGCTGGCAGACCTTCCCACGTACGACCGGAGAGGAAACCAGTCTGAGCTGGACTTGAACTCACAGCAACAACATTGGTGGGAGTCTTCTGGGTCATTGCGCTGCGCTAGCGCGCTAACCGACTAAGCCACGGTGGCCCCCGATTCGGGTTATAAGTAATCAGTGAAGATCAAGTCCTTGTTGAAATTTTCTCCCGGTTTTGCCGTGTCAGAACACGAATGAAAATGAATGCCGTCATTTCTTTTAACTCAGATTACGCCTATGAAACCAGAAGGGCTGATTTGCTGGTGTGTTTTTTTTTTGGTTTGGCTGTTGTTGTTTTGTAATTGCTTTGGTGGAGTAGGAAGGTGGCTCTTTCACGTGAAAAAAGTTACAATTATACACAACGAGAAGTACCACAGCATCAAGAGTGTATTCCTGCTGTGGCTGTTTTAATGCTAAAATAATTCCATTTCGTTCAGCACTGAAACTATCGAATTTAGGTCATTTCGCCCCACATTCATTGCCTACTTTGAATCTTGTAAAGAAAAATTCTTTTTTAAAATTCTCCACTTCAAATCAGTTTTATCTTCTTCGCCTTTTCAGCCAATCACCATATCTTAATGCGCAGGCGCCTTTAAATACATCACACCTTTCCTCTAGCCCACTTGAAGATTTCATGGTGCACTATATAGGCCGATAAAACCTGCTAACCAAGGACTCGGATATCACCGTGGAATGTGCCTTAGTTTTTTACTGCCTTTCTGTGGGCGATGAACAGAAAAAAAAAAGATTATCGCCCCTGTCATAATAATGTCAGAAAATATTTCACAGGTTTCATTTAAAACGTCAAGATACCCTGAAGCCCGCGTCTCTATCGCTTTCACCACCTCACATCAATGCACATGACGTATAGGGCATGAACCTCCTCAGTGTTTTTATACCTTGTTTTTCTTTCCTATTATCGCCTGTCCGCAGACACATCACCGGCTCGATGCGGTCACGTAACGCTAAAAACCCACAGCGTCAAGAACCACCCCTATTACAGCCCACCAGAAAGGTGCATTTAATGCTGAGGAGAAGAAACATTTCAGCATGGATAAACCGGTAATATAACCGCAATTCCACCTTTGGCTTTTTGCCGCACGGTCGGCTTGGAAATGAATGGCCGAGTAGATCCCTCTAGGCACCTGGACATGCAGATCACCGCCTAAAGCTTCTTCAGCCATACACAGTTCACATTTCAGTGACACAAGGTTTTCAATTCCCGAGATATTTGGTAAACAATCAGAGTGAAGGGGTCGAAATTTTGCAACACTTTCTGGAGATGATCATATATCCCCTAATACAAAACTACACAGAGACTAAAATGCCATAACTGAAAATTTCATAAGTACTTTCGAATCTATATTCGATATATTCTATATATCTGTATAAATGAAATCAAACTTTTGAACAGATTTCTTTTTCTGCATTCAGTAAACTTTCCATTTCCCTTTAACAGACATTTTGGAATGACACGATGTCTCCGTAAAACAAAATCGCCAAGGCCTGGCACTGACACTTTTGTCTTCTTACTTTGTTCTTCAGCATAATGCATTAATCTGCTTAATCAATATCTCTTGTCGTCTGAGAATACGGACTGAAGACATTTCCAGGAATCGCCAGTTTACATGACAACTATTTGGGAAGAAAATGTTTTAGGGTTAGTGGTTAGCGCGTTGGCGCAGCGTAATGATCCAGGAAACTGTCACTAATGCGGTCGCTGTGAGTTCAAGTCCAGTTCATGCTGGCTCCATCACCGGCCGTACATGAGAACGTCCGCCAGCAACCTACAGAGAGTCGTGAGTTTCAAATAAAAAAGTAAAATGTTTAGTAGTGGCTTCCGTCAGCTCCTAGTAGCGTCTTCCTAAAGTTGTCGCAATGCTTAACGTGTGTCTACGAAACACCACAAGCGCCGCCATATTAAGTATACTTACAGAATTTACGTCTGCCCGTGGGTAGGTGTAAATTTGCACCAAACTGCACATTAAGGCGCAGCTAATCCAGCTTTGTAAGGCGGCCAGTCTTTCCTGCGACACACGTCCGACGGGCTTACACCCAGTGGCAGCCTTACTCCTACTTTGTAAGACGGGCCCCAGGGACCCGTTCTTCAAAACTGTCTCAACCCTGTGTCAAGCACATTTTATGCCATAGTGACGTATCTTTTCATTGTATGTTGCCATTAGAGTTGCACCAGGTGCGGTTTTCGTATGCTTGGTAAAACAGGTCCTAGGTATTGTAACACATGTCACAAATGTAGCTTAACTGTCGCAGTTGTGACGCGTTCCTTGAAATTGTACGAGATGCGACACATTTTCACGACGTGTAAATGTACTAGATGTGAAACGTTTCACGGTGTGAAACTGTGTGTTGCGAAACGTTTCACGATGTGTAACTGTATCAGTTGCAACATGAAAAGTAGAACGGATTGAGCTTAATTATCCAGTCCCCAAATATGGAATCCAGTGGTCGCTCAGTAGACTGAATTGTCGTTCCGTTGACTGGCTTGTCAATCAGTAGACTGATTTGGCGCTCCGTAGACTATTTAGTCGCTCAGTAGACTGAATTGTCGCTCCGTTGACTGGCTTGTCAATCAGTAGACTGATTTCGCGCTCCGTAGACTATTTAGTCGCTCAGTAGACTGATTTTTCCCCCCACTGTAGTAAAGCATATTCCAAGACTGGCTGTCGGCGAGGTAATGCTATCTTCAAACTGTCACCTAAACTCAGTGTTGCAGAGCAAGTCACCTGCCTCCTCCTGGCCAACACTGCATTAGGGATTGGGAACCGAGGTGGGGAAGGGGGGGCGTGCAATGGGGAGGGCGGATTGGTTAGAGCGGCTTATGCATTAGGATAAGCTGTTTCCATAATGATCTGTGTCGGTGCGTTTCTCTCCAGAGCACTGTAGCCCGTAACTTTTTTGTCGCCATGCCGCATCGATAAAAGCAAGATAATTTGTGATTTGTGGGAATAAAGGGACATAAATTCTCCATCAGTTGGTCTTGCCCAGATACATATACATGTATATATACAGGTTTGCTATACATATATATATTCAACAACCCTTACGTTATTCAGAAATCACAAATCATAATTTCTCCGATGGCAGACACCTCGCACTAACGTTCTGACATCCATTCACCCCATCGTCAGTTAATAGCCTAGTTCCTCGTCGATCAATCTTCAGTATTATGCGGCGGCTGAAATGATGCGGCCTTTCCGAGCCAGCTCCGGCGAAGAAGTCCACATCGCCTTGAGCGTTAACCGCTTCGCTGCACACAGCCTGTCTGATGGCAGCCGGACCAGCTATGAATACAGATAGTGATGTAACTATAAACAAATATCGCTTGATTTTTTGTTGCTGCCGTTGTTTTCACTGCTGCTGCTGTTGAATTCGATCACATTTTTGTAGATATAAATCCAAAAATTGTTTGCGCAGAGACTTCTTTTTTATTCGTCCAGGTTATCTGCTTTTTGTTTCAGTGTTTTGTTGTTTTTTTTTTCTTATGCTTATTTTTTCCTTATCTTCGGTTTTTGTTTTCTTTTTTTAATTCCGTAATATTTTGTCGTTGTTTTGTGAAGGGGCGATATGTAGGCGTACATACATATGCATATTTTGTGTGTAATGAATGAAGAATTGTCTGGCCTGAGGAGTTTATAGCTCCCCCTTTGAGGGAGAGCGTAGCTCATTTGTAATGGCGTTTTCCGTCCCTCACCAAGATGTATGCCACAAATTTAAACCAGCTTCTCTGTGTCACCTCTGTTGTAATATGGCTAGGTACCTGTTTTTCGCTCACCCCAGAGACTGGCTGTCTTGACACCACCTTGTGCTAATTTGATCTCAGCGCGAAGAATGTTAGGGGCCAACGCGGAGTACAAGCTGTCGCGACTGTCAAGCACAAATGGGTGATGACGGTTTACGTACTGCTTCCTTATGGCGTAGCAGTCCTTGAGTTCGAGGAAACCTGTCTTCCTCCAAAAGGATACATCAAGCCTCGAAAATCAATACCCCTCATCGTCTAGGAGTGACAAGCGACCGATCTGGCCTCAACCGGTGTATCGGGAAGTGCCCCGACTCGTCGACAGCCGTTAGTCTGGGACCCGTAATCCGCTGGAGTCGATTTTCCCATGAATAATGTCTCTTGAGTAGTACCCTAGGTCAAGCAGTTATATAGAGCCGATAAAAATCCTTTTTTGAAGAAAAATGAAGCAAAGCTATCATAAGCACATAGAAACAGTTTTTCTTCGTTGTACACGGTTTGAAGCAAAAGGCCACACAAAAAAAGGAAATAAAACAAGTACAGTTAGCAACGACCTCTGCAATGACTTGTTCATCTGTTTTGAAGCTGCTGCTTGTTCAGGACGATATTTTGTTATTGAGATGTAACAGACATTTCATCGTCATTTCGAAAGACCGCAAATTTGCTCTGGCCGTCTTACACTCGCATGTAACGTGCCCCCCGGAGGTAAATAAGACTTATAAATCACCATTTAACAAGAAAAGGGAAGTTCCGATTTTTCCCGATGGTTTTCTTATTGTTATTATTATTTTTTTAATTCGCAGATTTTTTTAACATTTGCTGCTCTTCTCCATCTTGTAGCATCACCAATTTTGTCCCATCTAGTCACATATAGAACTTTTCTTATCCGCATGCTTTATTGTTAATTTAGATTTCAGGGCTATGTTTATCTGGCAGTACATTTCTCTCATATAGTTTCAGCAAGGTTTATGGACAGTGAAAATCCGACTAATGTTTTGATGAACCTGGCAGGCGCTCGATCAGTGACAACATTTGACAGTTTTCTTGATTCCCCGGATTCCCTGGATTCCTCGGTTCACTAGACAATAATCGGTGGAGGACAGCTGTCCCTAGACAGTCCATGAAGTCTTAAAAGATACGACAACAAAAATACCTCAGTCATTTGGTAACAAAGGTTGAAACACACCCTACATGGCTCTAGTTGTTTTGTTCTGTGATGTCATGTTAGAGAAACCGAAAATAAGACGTCGCGTCATACCCTACGCACTTACATATAGGCCTACATCCATACATACATATATACATATATAAATTAGTTTACATGGCGACTCCGATCCAAGGGATGATTTGCTCCAGGGCGGTAAGATGTTTTTCTGGATTCAGGTTGCTCTGATGAACAATGGTCAATCCACAGAGAAGTGTTGCCCCAATGCTGTAGCTTAAAATCTGAGGATCCCACATGACATAATTCCCCACGATTCAAAAAACTAAACTTGCATTTTTCTGTGGACAGAGCACGGCTCTCAGAGTTGGGTTAACGATTCCAACGTCTACAAGGTCAGAGAACAATATTCGTCTTTGCAAAGTGTACCGGGGAAACGCCGGTGTTAAAACACGATGGATGATCTCTTCAGCGTAGCAAACATTACACTCATCATTTTAAATTATGCTTATCTTGAATATTTTTCAGTTGCTATCAACTGGGAGGTGTCCTGGCCGAGGACGGCAACACAAGATTTATGCCTTTCTATTAAAAATGGAAAAATGGAGGCTGTTATGAATTTCGACAACAGAGTTAGAAGTGTGAAAAAGCCACCCTTATTTGAAACATCCCACTCAGTTTGCCTTGGTTTAAATGACAATGATTTTACTTCATTTTGGGCCTCGGATCTGGCCAGTTTGAGATTAGGGGCGACATCAACAGACTTGGTGTTCGCCTACACAATTATAATCCAAACAGCAAAACATACAGGTTTCGTGTGACATCAGCGGAAACACGCGCTTTGGGGGGTTAAAGAGGTAATCGCGTCTGACCGATGGAATTTGATAACATAGAGGTGCTTTCGATTTTCCTCACCATGGGTGATTTCGTCTACTTTCAACTGCAAACTTCGATGATGCAACATCACGATAATAAAAATGTATGCTTTTAGCCTTTACTTGGAGTATGGCTGCATATATGTATTTGCTCTGGTGTTGATCCCTTGCAAAGCTTTCATACTGGTATTAGATATGAAAGACAATAGCACAGAGAGTAAAGCCAGTGTGATACTTGGCAAATGATCACAAGTTATTCGTGAGATCCGGCGTTTTGTCAATTTACCGCAGTTGAGTTACGTACTGAACTTGCTCTGAGGGCGAAAATATAAGACGAAACTTAATCTTAATTGTTTTTTTGGGTTTTTTTGCTTAAGTAAGTGTTTTGCATAGTGTTTGCCTTAAGTGTTTTTGATGCACTCTCTGGTGGATTACCGACTTGAGCAATTTCCTAAATCAACACAATTTGAGGAAATATAGCCCTGTGCGTCAGACGTCAGGGAATTTGCCCTTGTGTCGATCGTTTTCTTTCTGTTTCCCACCTGTCATTAAACTGACCGCCATGCTACGAAACCTGATGACCAGACATGACAAAGACTGGATGAGCTTTTTCACTCAACGGAACTACAAAGGGCCGGGTTCAAACCAGCGAGTTCCTTGGTGAAAGCCTACTCGTTCTATATGCTCAGCCTGCCACAAATCTGTTCTGGCTTCCTGCCTGCCGAACATCACCCCACAAAAACAGACATTCACGTCGAGTTCAGGCCAGTATACGCGCCTTTCCTATGATTGATGACGTTATTTACCATTTCGTGTTTTGCAAAGAAACCTTCAGCTCATTCCGATTAAACGCACAGTTTTCATCTCAGTGATGTTTTCCCACAGCTGCCGTTCTACTTAATATTGTCTCTAGGTAACAAATGACTCGTCTATTTTAATGGTAGCTGTTTGTTCACATGCCGATCCGGGTAAAATCGTCTTAATAATAATCATTTTGGTCACTGCCCTTCTTCGTCTTCATCTATTACCACAATTACTGCTGTTATCGTCGGTACTGTTGTTGTTGTTGTTATTATTGTTATTATTATTATTATTATTATTATTATTATTATTATTATTATTATTATTATTATTATTATTATTATTATTATTATTATTTAATTCACCAAAGCACCTCATATAAATATAATGAAACAGACTTGTTTTAACAAATACTAAAAATTTGGCTTTGTCCTTAACAATCACCACGGTAAAGATTTCTGTAAGAATGTCATTAATGGAGTACGAAAACTTCTTCCTTCCACATGGAAGACATGCAATTCTTTTGCATTGTTCTTTCATGGATTAGCGCCATGCACCATTGTCCTTCGTTCAGCAATGTACTACACCTGTCCCTAGGTGTGCCTCGATATGGCTGAAATATTGTCAAAGTGGCGTTAAGCCACATCATTCATTCATTCATTCTTTGTTAGGTATAGAGACATAACACATCTGATTGTAACATCTCCACAGCTTCGAAGCTACAATTCCGAACCACAGCGTTTTCGAGGACGTCCGATCACGGCCTAATCGCAATTAGTGTTTGTGCATCAATAAGAACGAGCAGTAATCGTTAGAATATCCAATACAGTGATGGATGGCTTTATTTATACATCCCATATCATTTAACGCTGGGATCTTTTGTGCAATACGTGGCGTTGTATACCAGTTTATGGCTTGTATCCATTTACAGCTCCCAAGTGCTGATTATGTTGTTCACTCACAAGCCTAATTTTGCTTCGAAATCCGCCGTTCGCCCCTTGTGGCCTTTTTGACTATTTTTCAAGTTTCAAGAATTTTTTTCGGTTTCAAGAATTCATGGTCCCAGATATGTGTGATGTGCTGTTTGCATTTAAGGCAGCTCGGCTGTACCCATGCTCCCCCAAATTTGTCCTCGCCGTTTTATTACCCAGCACATCACTGGACCCTGCTAGGTAAATAAAAAAATTTCTGGTCGGCGCCAACCCAGCAGCTACTGGGTTTTTTATCTCAGTGGCCATGGGCGTACATGTATGAACCTGTTTAGTCACCACGCGACGAGCATGGGCCATCTTTGATTGGTCGGCTCACATGAGAACTCGAACGAAAAGAGTTTATATCATCAAAACGCACCTGTCCTAATTCGTCCAATTTGGGGATTTTTTTTTTGGCTTTGCTCTTTTTAGCCAGTGTACATGTAATTGTAGGAGGCATACATAGTTCCTCTTTTCGCACAGGGTTATTCCATCTAAGGCACTACATATTCAAATCTCCACTTTTTCGAAAACACCGGGAGAGGAATCGGAATTTTTGATTTTTACACTATTAATATCGTCCTAAAAATTAGAAGATTTAGGGTAAGAGGTTTATGTGAATAGCAAATACTGCCTCCGATTTAGGCCTTAGTGTACATTCTCTTTCAGATTCGTGAACGGCTGGATACTGTTGCCGTTTTGTACCCATTGTTATGTATCATATGACGGCCTCGAAGGATCAAATTCCTCTCACACAGATGAGGAGGTACAAAGTAAGGCTGAATTCTTTTACCGGGGTATGCTGTAGATACAGCATAATGCCAGTTCCTACCTTTGTGAATCTCTTTTTTCTGTACACCTCTCAGAATCTGTTGCTTTCGAGCCATTCTTCGATACTTTGCACATTGTAGGTTCCAACGAATGCCAAGGTTTCAATAACCAGAGCTTTTGGCAAAACTTCCAAACTCCTCACAAATAACTTTTCAACGACTGCAATTTTAGAACCTACATTACTCAGACTGAAATTTGACGTGTTCCTTTGTTATGATGAAAAGGCATTTTAAAAGATTATAGATGAAAACTCAGAAACCTCCTTAAACTTTATTTTAGAGCTTTTTTAACTAAATAAAATGGAGCCAAACCTTTATTTCAATGTGAGGTGTAAGAGAAATATAGGTTATGTGTTAGTCCAGTGATGAGAAATCTTGTTCTTATTCTTCATATGTCTTCATTTCTGAAAAGACATTCGTTTAATGTCTACACATGAAATATCTAGCCATTCCGACATTGAAATCTGCGTTTTTCGGTAACCTTTGAACTAATATTGCGTATTTAGGTTTTTTCACTTTATAAATCCAGGTGTAGTAACGGACAGTTTCATATCAAAGCTCAACCTCAATACACGTTACAGGTGAGTAGTAAATGGTAAGACACAATAACAAAAAAACACTCAACACAAACTATATAAAAATGTAAGACAAGGAAAAAAGTAAGACCGAGTCATATAAAGTCAAACCATCAACAGATTTTAATGATACCGCAGAACATGTTCCGGGCTCACGAATTGCACCAGTGTCGAAATCGTGTACTATGCTATTTGCCTTTGATAATAATATGCATCTCAGTTGCGATTTGACTGAAAAAATTCTTTTTAACTCAAAATTTCACCGTTTCCTGATGACAAAATAAAATGCTGTAATGTTGAATTGAAAGGAAGGTTTCTTGAGCTATATTCATGGTGCCTTACCTCTTGCTTCACTGACGTGTCATATTGGTCAAGACTGCGTGTTACGTAGTATTTGATA
Organism: Acanthopleura granulata; assembly: GCA_016165875.1. NCBI lineage: Eukaryota > Metazoa > Mollusca > Polyplacophora > Chitonida > Chitonidae > Acanthopleura > Acanthopleura granulata. The sequence goes on along the minus strand of JABBOT010000011.1, from coordinate 13,955,066 downwards.
ATGCGTCTTTTTTACCACGATGTTCACGGGTCAATATACCTGTGTTGATAGCGATGCGCCTTAGGTTTCATAGACGGTTGGAACTTGTCCATGCACTGTTCTTCAGGAAATCTTTGTATACTACCGTATCTTTTCATAAAGATGCCCATTGCTTTGAACGAAATCAATCATCCAAAGTTACTAATGAGAAAACCTGTTGGAGCGGAACAGTGAATTTTTCTTGTCTTTTGACGTAGAAAGTTACTGTTTTGCGGCAAACCAAGCGCGAAAGTTCGTTTGGTGTCCGTTGCCTCGTTAGCGAAGGCCTTACCTTGAGTATACCTGACGGTAAAGACGCTAGTTGGACTGATGTGTCGGTGAGATGTATTTGATCGACAATGCTATTAGTAGGTGAATCCAGTGTTACGAGGTAGCCAGGCGGATGAATTGAGTCAAGCTCGAGCCGATAATGCATTAGGCTTATCTCCATGCACCATGGTTTGAATGCGCCGTAAGCTTGACGCTAGGATATAATCAGTTGTGTTATTACCGCTATTGCCCGTTGCTCTTCCGTGTTCTTAACGGACAGTGATAACGGTGTTTGTGGTTTGGACACGAATAATATCCTGCGATTATCCCCCTTTTCTTTCAATCTCTTTCTCTCTGTGCTAGACTGACATTCCCACCTGCGCCGTGTTGATAGCATTCTATGATGTCTGTTCGTTGACGACGTCTTTCTTCCGTATCAACAGACAATTGGCGATTTTCTAGATTCAAGGTGCTAATTAGCGTCCTACTGCTGTGAGACTTCTTTTATGGTACTGATTGATTAATTAATTAATTGATTGATGGATTGAAGTCTAGTTATTTCCTTTGTCCTGGGTGACCTTATCAGTTCCCATTGCAGGGCTGTATGCAGCTATACCTGTCTCATACGTATCCCTTTTAATCTTATGTTTTTTCCTTTGTCTTTTTTTTTTAATTTGACCCATTTGTTAAGAATTTTTCTCATTTTATAAAGCTCAAGCGACCCATCGCTTATGGAAATATCACATAAGTTGCTAGGTAAGAACATATTTTTATTTGACATTTTATATTTTACGGAATATGATGTTTCTTCAAAGAATTTTATGGAAGTGCAAGACATTTTATATGGAAGAAAGCAAACAACAAGGTACGTGCACGTTCATTCAAAAAGTACCCTATAAGAAAGAACAATTAAGAACACCCCCGCGAAGAACAACAACAAAGCAGCTCTCAAAAAGACCTGCTTGTTGCATCTAAAAATTACAAAAAGTTTTTCTTCGACAAATTTTTGTCACTGTTCTCGTGAAAATGTTATCTACAGCAGAATACACTCACTGGCTGTTCTTTTCATCGCAGAAAAATTTCCTAGGTGCTCAACACAGGTTTTTTACTGTGGTAGAATCCTCTCTTCTCCGCTCATGCGTAGATCTGACCAATGTAACGTAAGAATAACATTACTGAGCATGATCTAATGCAATAGATACCGTCAGATGGCAGCGGAATTTCAAATTTGGCCCGTTAAATGTATTGAAGGTCATAAAGAACTTGGTTGTGTGTTGAACTAAGTATAGGGAGTTAACGTCATGCATCCACAACATTGCACTACCGTACTGCTCTTTGGCCTTCAAAAATGCATCCCACGCACAGAACGTGTTGATTTCCCAGAGCGGCTAATCTTTCAAAAGTAATGTATAAACGATTCCCTTTTCATTTATCTCAAAAATGTCGTTGAGTCCATCCTTTAGGTATGGGCTTCTTTTTGACTTTCCCACTCTGCTTTTCTTTATTGGTTTTTAACATCATATATGTTTTGCTTTCAAAGGACGATTTTCAATTATATAACGCAACAGAGTTATTTGATATTTGGATTCATTGTTGTGTTGAAATGGGTATTATAGTCATTCTCTGCGTTTTAACCACAGCTTTGGAGAATAAAATCAATGAAACGTTGACGGTGTATCTTTAAACATAGCTGAAAACATTTTTAGTAATCCTGTTTATATTTCTGGAGATTTCACACTTCTTTCATGCTTCTACTGTTAGATTAGACCTGATTTGTGTGAAGGGTTGTTTTTCAGAATTTCATCTGTCACCGACAATATCCATTTCGCGGGCGACAAGTGACCTCGTGTAGCAAAGATGGACACAAGGTGACAATAAATAATGTTGACTAGTATATCAGTGAAGCTCTGTGTGACATTGGTAGTTCGACAGATTATTTTCAACTAATGCTTGTAAGCAACAAAGTATAGTATCAGGCAGAGTGACAAGGAAGTGCAATGTCAGATAAAGTGGCCTAATTAGTCTATCATGTTTACTTTAGTTACATAGAAAGTCAGTGATACAGTCAAGATTTAGTAGATGATGCATAGACTGATGCGTAAAGACAACAACTCCAGACAGAGTGGCAAATCACTGCCCATAGGCCACTTCCATGAAAATGTCATACGTGTACGATAATTTTGACACTACTATAATTACGTAAGACATCGTACCTCACGTATACGTCTCTTTCACAAAGCATGCTTTGGGAAAACGGGCAACGTCGTAAATTATCTCACGACCTGTGATGAAAGTGGCCAAGGTACATTCATGACATGTATTTTTTACATTTGTTTTTGTTTGAATACTGTTTCATGGAAAACCTACGTTTACAATACTTATATACCCATATATCTTATTTACGAGAAGGCCTGTGAAACTTCGCATGTGGTAGTTGGTTGCTTAAACCGATAGGTGGACACAACGATGAAATTATATATCTGATGAAGGAAGAAATCCGCGAATTTCCAGTAGATGAAGTTAGGATTAAAGTGCCCGGATGCTGGAATGGATGGAGGGCTTAACACTTACTCTCAGACCAGACAATCATGACGGCCATTCATTAATTTCCTAGAAGGCAGCTTTTTCGCTGGCGAAACAGTCTGCAAGTAAGCCAGAGCTGTCGTATGCTGGCTAATCGCAACGAATCAAATAATTACTCTGTAAAATGGCTTCGTTCATTGACGCGTGATCTCGAGTGTTGACCACGTCCATTCAATATACTGATCTCCCCAAATGGACTGCTGTCTCGTGGGGGAAGAAAGACGATGCTATCAAGCTAACCGCTCTAAGCTCCAATTATGGAATCTCTTTAATTAATTACACCCATTAAGCAATTTAATTACACACGATTACTGCATGTCTTCGATTCGTCATCCTGGAAGGATTTCTTTTTTTGTGCGGGGTAGTTTTTCGGTACCATACATCTCACGTCCTTGAGCACAACTCTTTGTCTTTTTATTTCGCATTCCGCCATGAATGACCTATAATGGCGACGTGGTCGGAACGACCGCGGTACTGCTGGATGATCCCGTTTCGTGTGCAGTGGTCAGACAGATTCCTGTGATCTAACCCGTGATCATTTGGACATCGGCTTGGAAACAAAACATGGCCTCGGCCCCTGTCAAGTTTTGTCTAACATTTCTCCATGTGTGCACGCCGCTCTCTTATATTTCTTGCCTATACTTGACCGTTCTTTCAACAGGACGCAATAGAAGCCTTCTCTTCATCTTCAGTCGCGTGATTCTTAATTGAATGTGATGACATTAGAGCATTTTGAATAATTCTACAGCAGTGAAATCTAATAAGCTGCCCTTGAAATCATAACATTTTCTACCCAATTCTGCATAAGCCGGGGTACTAGGGAGAGCATAAGTTACTACTATTTAAACATTCACATAAACAGCTTGAAACAAAATCCTAACTGAAGTAAACTGACAAGCGACAGGATTTCACCGCTTACGCCATTTACCCATTTGCCAACTGACACACTCAGGCTCAGTTTTTCCCTCCACGCTGTAGTCTTTTAAATTAATAATTCTTTGGCATCTTATAGACATGGGCCTTTCTCGAGAAACATCCGATAAATTTTTTTCTTCATCACCATCCATAGTTTCCAGATTGTCAATTTCTGCAATTTCCAATCTTTTGTAAAAATCCCCGTCCTCGATATTGAATATTACCTGACGATGAGGAATTTAGGCGTCCACATTTGCTTCCAATCCCTAACCCTCTTGTATTCTCCGTGTCTTCATCCGGATTATTCTCCAGTAGCCCGACATAAGATGTACATAACCACTTTCAAATGTCTCACCTTGGGAGGCATGAAAACCGGAGGTGTTGTTATATTGTGACCAGTGACATCAAAAATCGCGTGATGAGGAGAAATTTGTTTGGTAATCACTTTTTGTATCTAAGAGAGAACTTTTCTCTTTTGTAATCAGTAGTTATTCTCTAACCGCAGCTGAACGCAATGTTTGGTTCTGTCGTAACTTGGGCTGAAATGTCATTTACGGATCCTGTTCAAAAAACAAAAAGGCAGACCTCCAGACATTGATCACTGATTGATCACACTGATCACTGCCTAGGCTTAATTTCTGATTTCAGCCGGGTACAAATTATTCCAGATATACACCATAACATTCACACAATATTAGGATTTACTAACATATTTTGTCAAAAAAATTGAATTGTTTTACCTTGAAATATTTTAATTGCATTTCTGATAGTGTATGTCATAAACATACATCAGCTGATAGTCTATTATGTCTAATAAGCACATGCATTTATGTAGGCCGTTAAATGGGGAAAAGCATTGGTAAATATTTTTAGGATAAATCAGCTCAAGTTCTATGTCGGATGTTCAGCTGTAAGACGCTGCTATTTTCGGCCAAGTTTCAGAATGACCATGTCCGAATGTTGGCAAACCATAAGATACTCAACAGAGACTCAACAGACGATGACAACAGAGCACGAGTAGACGTTTCATCTTAGCATCTGGTTCATCAGTGTGTGTTTTTCATGAGGGAGCATGCATTTACCCTATCAGGGGATGTAACCTTTCCTTTACTCTCTGAACCAGTTGGCACCTTTTTTTAACAAATACATCGAGCACAACCCCGTTCACAAGCACCCATGCAGTCCTAAAACTGGCTTAGACGACGATGAAAGGTTTTCTTAACTCCTTTACCGTGATCAGGGAACGGCTCAAACTGGCATTTCCGGAAGCGATGAAGTCACTTGATGAGAAGTTCAGTTAAAGTGAGCAACAGTTGAGTTGTGATATCCAATCAGTTGCCTTTTCCCGGCGACTCGGGATATGGCCACTGGCGAGTTGCTTGATGATTACACAGAACATGTGGCGATACTCCTCGTGCGTAAAAGTCCTACATAGAAACCATTTTAAAGTGATTGCCTACAATTTATCACACATTTTTTTTCTTTGCCCTTATATTTTTACACCTTTGCATTTTTTTTTCTTAGACGTTTTGTGTTTGACTGTCCTATTTTCATTCTTGCCTGATAATCTAGGTTTTTGTGCTTGTCATGTACTGTGAATATTTCCTTCGCGATTTTTGACTCGGAAAGCCCATTTTGGTTGACAGCCGGTATACGGATGTCGGTTTCGACGCCTAGGTTTCTAAGTGAAATTTGACAATCTGAGGAACATACTTTAAGATATATTGTAAATGTGTTTTTCCTCTAGTTTCGCTACCTGTATTTTCATGAAAAGGATCTCAATTCGCATTATCCTCTAAACTGGTTTCACGAAATGTGTTTTCTTTTTCTCCTTCTGTACTGGTTAACACGAGTTGCTTCACTTCCAAACCACGCTGCTCCATATTTTCACGCAGTGTTAATATGCTTTTGCAGAAGTCTTAGCTCCAAACCTTCTCTTGCTGTCTTTTTATCGACGGTATAGGAAAGCTTTATTGTCATTACTAACTCCCGCCTTAGGGATACTCATTTGTACGCCGTAATTGGAGTGTCGGCCTCTAAGGTGGGAAACGTCAGGTCAAGAACATGTCGTGTCATATTTAAAGCTATAACATCGACAAACTTGGTATTTTAGGCGTTGAAACCGACATTCGTATACGAACAGTCAATGAAAATGGGCGTTAAGGATAAAAAATAAGGCATTTCTCTGATTGGACGTCCAACATTGTCAAGAGAAAGGCCAAGTGCTGATTGACAAATCATGCCTGGTGTTCTAGTAAGGCAGTGTTTGTTACATAATAACCCGTCACTGAAAAAGGCATGCTACAAGCAGACGCTCTTGTAGTATTCCTAAATTATAATGTTGGAAAGGACTTACAGCGTCTAACGCTTTACATGAACAGGCGGGAAAAAAACCCTAACTGAGATAAAGGTTACCTGTGTCAATTTGCCAAATTGCTTTCTGAGAGCTTTCTGAGCACGAATGCACCTAGAAATGTGACGTAATCCAAGAAAGGACAAAGGGACATATGGCTTTGTTAAAGGCGGGAAGAAATTTTGCGAGTTTCCCATTCTAAGGCGGCGACATCTAATAAATTGTTATTACTATCAATGCATTATTTTTGTGTCATTCTACTTGAGTCATCGTGCTACGGAGTCTCTTAGTTGAGACTGTTTCAATGTTGCCGTGAACAGTTGGAACAAAGCCCTCATTGAGAGGAGGTTGGATTTCACCGATTACATGTGACCATTTGCTAGTTATACCGTCGCTGGTTCCACTTTAACACTGCAGTCCTCTAAATATATAAAACTCCAAGCAAACATCGAGAGAGCGTATATACGTTGACTTACATCTGACATCACTATTTGCAATGAACATTAGAGTTTCTAATTAT